>JAJFZO010000550.1:55000-177500 GCA_021397835.1 Moringa oleifera | reverse complement strand
GAATACTGGCAGGATCAACCAAGTAGCATCCTTCGAGACGCCGCGCCAACTAAGACCGAAGCACGCCGCAAGGCTCGCTAAGGCCAAAGCTGTCGCGGTCATCGTTCAAAATCGATGGGACATGGGACAAATGCTTTTGGTTAGACAGGCAGAGGCCGAGGCCACCCCTGTCGCAACACTTTGCACACCCAAGGGGACAACCAAGGTCCCGTGTGCCAAAGCAGCCAAATGCCGAAGCAAGCCGCGCTTGGAGCACGAGGCCCGACTTAGGTTTCCACCCATGCCCATGAGGGACATGGTGCAACGACAACCGACTCAAATCATCGAATTCCATTTGGGGAGGCAAGCGACACAGGGTCTCGATGTCACCCACGAAAAGCCAACGTATGGCTCGGGGTGGAGCTTGAAGCGACGTGCTAGCCGACAGTTTGATGCGAGAGCATGGAGCCTGCCAATGTGCACGACTAGATCAACACTCGCATACCGTACGTACAAATAGGCAGCAACAGCACCAAATGTCCTACAAGCAGACGAGCAAAAGGCCCATCGATCATGCAGGTCATCGAGTGTTGCCGTACCCAAGCCGCTAAGCGCAAAATTATTTTAATAGCAAGGGACGATTCTTCGATGGCAAGGGACCATCGATGAGGCCTTGAAAGCACGGGTGTCACATCATGCCTAGGCTGGCCGTGTGGCTCCCTCGTTGCTAACGGCCGGTAATCGTGCGTCAATCGCGCTGCACAACGAGTCTGCCTAGGCAAGCCTGAGGATCGGGATCCAACCCCGCATCCGTCGCCTCGACGGCGTGCGACTAAGCACTCTGCAAGCTCAAAATCCCCCCAACGATTTGGCCATCGTGTAGTATGCATTATCGTTAGCTTTGCCGCCCACACCGTCGAGCTTGTCTAGCCAGATCCCAACTCATTATCCCATGATTTTTCTCATTTCGTTGCCCACATTTTTCCCACCGATGAGGCCTTAGCAGCAGGGGTGTCACGTCGTGTCCAAGCTGGCCATGTGGCTCGTTCGTTGCTAATGATCGATGATCGTGTTGTCGATCACGCTGCGCAATGAGCCCGCCTAGGCGAGGCTAATCGCCGGGATCCAACCCCGCATCCGTTGCCTCAAGGGCCTGCGACGAAGCACTCTAAATGCTCGAAATCCCCCCAGCGATTTAGCCATCGCATAGCATCCATCATTTTTAGCTTCGTCGCCCACACCGTCGAGCTTGTGTAGCCACATCCCAGCTCATTATCCCACGATTTCTCTCATTTCGTTGCCCACAATTTAGCGGATTTCGCTTCCCACATTTTCTCCACTCTGTTGGCTACTGATCGGGCATCCCACACTCTTGGGTCGACGTCGTCAGCCACCTGCCTGCCTGTGGCACCCCTGGCTCGCACGCTGGGCAATAAGTTAAGGGGCAGGGATGACGGTGTTGGCTAGCGATGGGCGCTTGCAGCCTGGCTGGCGTGCCCACTGCTGCCGCAGCTAGGCCAGCTGCCCATGCCGTGCCTGCTGGGGGCCACCGAGGCATGCCTCCCATGCCCAAGGTCCGTGGGACGCGACCCCTTTGGCTCGCTCGTTGGACATTACATCAAGGGACAGGGACGAGGGGACTGGCTCACGATTGGCGCCGTGGCCTGGCTGGCGTGCCCACTGCTACTGCGTGCTGGGCGAGCTACCCGTGCTGTGCCTACTGGGAGCTACCGAGGCATGCCTCCTGTGCCTAAGGTTCGTGTGACGCAGCCCCCTTGGCCCGCTCGCTGGGCACTACGTCGAGGGACAGGGACGAGGGGGCTGGCTTTCCATTAGCACCCGTGGCCTGGCTAGCGCACCCACTCTTGCCGCACATTGGGCGAGCTGCCATGCCGTGCCAGCTGGGAGCTGCCCAGGCATGCCTCCAATGCCCAGGGTCCGTGCGACGCGGCCCCCTTGGCTCGCTAGCTGGGCACCATGTTGAGGGTTAGGGACGACGGGCTGGCTCGCGATGGACGCAAGTGGCCTGGCTAGCGCGCCCATCGCTGCCTCACGGTGGGCACTTGGCTCATGTCGTGCCAACTAGGAGCTGCTAAGGAGTGCCTCTCGTGCCCAAGGTCCATGCAACACGGATCCCCTGGCTCACTCGTAGGGCACTACGTCGAGCGTCAGGGATGAGGGGGCTGGCAAGGGATGGGCGCGACTGGCCTGGTTGGCACGCCTACCACTACCATACGTTGGTCAAGCAGCGTATGCCGTGCCTGCTGAGGGGCTGTCGAGGCATTCCTCCGGTGCTCATGCTCCGTGCGACGCAGCTTCCTTGGCTTGCTCGCTGGGCACTATGTCGAGGGTTAGGGACGAGGTGGCTGGCATGGGATCGGCGCCACTAGCCTGGCTGGCACGCCCACCATTGCGACAAGCTGGTCAAGCAGCCCATGCCCTACCTGCTAGGGGCTGCCAAGGCATGCCTCCCGTGGCCAGGGTCCGTGCAACGTGGCTCCCCTTGTTCACTCGTTGGGCACTATGTCAAGGGTCAGGGACGCAGGGGCTGGCTCGCGATGGGTGCCACTGGCCTTGCTGGCGCGCCCACTGCTGCCGCACGCTGGGCCTTTGGCCCATGCCGTGCCTGCTTGGGGCTGCCAAGGCTGCCTCCCGTTCAACGAGTCCGTGCAACGCAGCTCCCCTAGCTCGCTGGTAGGTAACCATGTTGAGGGTCAAGGACGAGGGGGCTGTTTCGCGATTGACGCCATTGGCCTTGCTGGCGCGCCCACCGCTGCCTCACGCTGGGCAGTTGGCCCATGCTGTTCCTACTGGGGGCTGCCGAGGCATGCCTCCCGTGCCCATGGTCCATGTGACATGGCACCCCTGGCTCGCTAGCTGGGACCATGTTGAGGGTCAGGGATGATGGGGTTGGCGAGTGATGGGCGCCAGTGGCCTGGTTGGTGTTGGGGCATCGATTGTCGAACAAAGAGGGACAATTGTTGTGGGGTTCGGGAGGGGGGGAGGAGGGACGAATCGAAGAAACAAAGGGCTGAATCTCAATGGATCGTGGCAGCAAGGCCACTCGGCCACTTACAATACCCCGTCGCGTATTTAAGTCATCTGCAAATGATTCTACCCGTCGCTCGGCAGGAATCACACTTCAAGGTAGCTTGCGAGGCTCCTCCGCCATGCGGGCTTGGCCAACGACATGTGCCTTTGAGGGTCGAGAGGCCCCTACTACAGGTTGATAATCGGGCGCAGAGCGCATGCATCGCTTCTAGCCCGAATTCTGACTTAAAGGCGTTCAGTCATAATCCAGTGCATGGTAGCTTCGCACCATTGGGTTTTCAATCAAGCGCGATGAAAAATTGTGCGAATCAACGGTTCCTCTCCGACTAGGTTGAATTACTATCGCGATGCGGGCATCAGTAGGGTAAAACTAACTTGCCTCATGATGGTCTAAACCTAGATCACGTTCCCTATTGGTGGGTGAACAATCCAACACTTGGTGAATTCTGCTTCACAATGATAGGGAGAGCCAACATCGAAGGATCAAAAAGCAACGTCACTATGAACACTTGGCTGCCACAAGCCAATTATCCCTATGGTAACTTTTCTGACACCTCTAGCTTCAAATTCTAAAGGTCTAAAGGATCAATAGGCCATGCTTTCATGATTCGTAATCATACTAGAAATCAGAATCAAACGAGTTTTTGCCCTTTTGTTCCACACGAGATTTCTATTCTCGTTGACCTCATCTTAGGACACCTGCGTTATCTTTTAACAGATATGCCGCCCCAGCCAAACTCCCCACTTGACAATGTCTTTTGCCCAGATCGGTCGGTCGAAGTCGACCTTGGGTCCAAAAAGAGGAGTGACGCCCCCCCTTCGATTCACGGAATAAGTAAAATAACGTTAAAAGTAGTGGTATTTCACTTTCGCTGTTTCCGGCTCCTACTTATCCGACACCTCTCAAGTCATTTCATAAAGTTGGACTACAGTCAAGCTCAACAAGGTCTTCTTTCCCCGCTGATTCTGCCAAGCCCGTTCCCTTGGCTGTGGTTTCGCTTGATAGTAGACAGGGACAGTGGGAATCTCATTAATCCATTCATGCACGTCATTAATTAGATGACGAGCCATTTGGCTACCTTAAGAGAGTCATAGTTACTCCCACAGTTTACCCGTGCTTGGTTGAATTTCTTCACTTTGATGTTCAGAGCACTGGGCAGAAATCACATTGCGTAAGCATCCGGAGGGACCATCGCAATGCTTTGTTTTAATTAAACAGTCGGATTCCCCTTGTCCGTACCAGTTTTAAGTTGGCTGTTCGACGCCCGGGGAAGGCCTTCGAAGGAACCATTCCCAGTTTGTCTCTCGACCGGCACACGGCGACCCGCTCTCGTCGTGGGAGCAGCTCGAGCAGTCTACCGATAGTCGACAAGTTCGGGACTGTGACCCCCATGCCTAGCCCTCAGAACCAATCCTTTTCTCGAGGTTACAGATCCATTTTGTCGACTTCCCTTGCCTATATTGTTCCATCGACCAGAGGCTGTTCACCTTGGAGACCTGATGTGGTTATGAGTACGATTGAGCGTGGGAGGCACTCGATCCTCAAGATTCTCAAGGCCCACCGAGGGCGCACTGGATATCATGCGACGTGTGGTGCTCTTCCAGCCGCTGGACCCTACCTCTGGCTGAGCCGCTTCCAGGGTGGACAGGCTACTAAGCAGAAAAATAACTTTTTTTGGGGCCTCCGCCGACGTCTCCGGACTCCCTAACGTTACTGTCAGTCGCCACGTCCCGGTTCACAATCCGCATCAGTTCGCACCCCGAGTCGATCAACGGACTGGCTCATGGCCGTTCCACATCTGACCGAGGTGCATTGCCGACCCCTATCTGCTTCCCTCCCGACAATTTCAAGCACTCTTTGTCTCTCTTTTCAAATTCCTTTTCATCTTTCCCTCATAGTACTTGTTTACTAGCGGTCTCTCACACGTATTTAGCCTTGGACGAAATTTACCGCCCTATTAGGGCTGCATTCCTAAACAACCCAACTCGTCGACAATGCCTCATGGTGCGACAAGGTCCAAGCGAGATAGGGCTCTCACTCTCTCTGGCACCCCTTTCCAGGGGACTTGGGCCCTCGTCCGTCACTGAGGACACTTCTCTATACTACAAATTGGATGCCAAAGGAGCTCGATTTTTAGGCTGGGCTTTTCCCGGTTCGCTCCCCGTTACTAAGGGAATCCTTATTGGTTTTTTTTCCTCCGCTTATTGATATGCTTAAACTCAGTGGGCGGTCTCGCCTGACCTAGGGTCGCATCTCGATTGATCGATCATTGGGTTCATGAGCCGCGAGCAAGTGATGCGTGCACGAGGGAGCACGAAGCTTTCTCTACCACCGCCATGCCATGATGCAGCGTCGCTTGTGGCTCTTTTTTAGGCAAATCGTGTGCCAGAGGTCCACGAGAGGCCAACATCCACCCTGCGACGGTCCTTCCTTTCCTTGAAAGGATGCGGGGGGGTTAGAGGCGACGGTGCTTCACACCTAGGCAAATGTGCCCTCGGCCTGATGGCTTCGAGCACAACTTACATTCAAGGACTTGATGGTTCATGGGATTCTGCAATTCATACCAAATATCGCATTTCGTTACATTCTTCATCGATGCAAGAGCCGAGATATCCGTTGTCGAGAGTTATTTTAAACATTGTTTAGGGATGACACGATTGCTAATCGTGCATCGAGATCGAGGCAACTAGGGCGTGCTTTTTCATTCGAGTTCCTTGGTGCATCCCGCGCTGTGGGTTTTGTTGTTGCGCTCGACGAGGTACTTGGGCATGAGCCCGTACACCCTTGCAGTGCGAGGCGGGACAAAGGGCTCGAGAGCCCTCCACCCTGCCTGTGTGTTTACTATATGTTGGTGGGTTGTTTCGCTGAGCGAGTTTTCGACAATGATCCTTCCGCAGGTTCACCTATGGAAACCTTGTTACGACTTCTCTTTCCTTTAAATGATAAGGTTCAATGGACTTCTCGTGACATCGCGAGCGACGAACCGCCCATGTCACCGCGATCCAAACACTTCACCGGACCATTCAATCAGTAGGAGCGACAAGCTATGTGTATAAAAGGAAGGGATGTAGTCAACGTGAGCTAATGACGCGCGCTTACTAGGAATTCCTCGTTGAAGACCAACAATTGCAATGATCTATCCCCATCACGATGAAATTTCAAAGATTACCCAGTCCTGTTGCCCAAGGCTATAAACTCGTTGAATACATCAGTGTAACTAGTTAGCAGGCTGAGGTCTCGTTCGTTAACGAAATTAACCAGACAAATCGCTCCACCAACTAAGAATGGACATGCACCACCACCCATAGAATCAAGAAAGAGCTCTAAGTCTATCAATCCTTACTATGTCTAGACCTGGTAAGTTTCCCCGTGTTGAGTCAAATTAAGCCGCAGGCTCCACTCTTGGTAGTGCCCTTTCGTAAATTCCTTTAAGTTTTAGCCTTGCGACCATACTCCCCCTATAACCCAAAGACTTTGGCTTCTTATAAGTTGTCAGCGGAGTCCTAAAAGCAACATCTGCTGATCCCTAGTCGGCATCGTTTATGGTTGAGACTAGGATGGTATCTGATCATCTTTGAGCCCCCAACTTTCGTTATTGATTAATGAAAACATCCTTGGCAAATGCTTTCGCAGTTGTTCATCTTTCATAAATCCAAGAATTTCACCTCTGACTATGAAATACGAATGCCCCTGACTGTCCTTGTTAATCATTACTCCGATCCCGAAGGCCAACAGAATATGATCAAAATCCTATGATGTTATCCCATGCTAATGTATTTAGAGCGTAGGTTTGCTTTGAGCACTTTAATTTCTTCAAAGTAATAGTGCCGGAGGCACAACCTGGCTAACTAAGGCCAGAAGTGCATCGTCGACAGTAAGGACGAGCCAACCGATGCACACCGTGGGCGGACCGATCGACCTATCCCAAGGTTAAACTATGAGCCTTTTAACTGCAATAACTTAAATATACACTATTGGAGCTGCAATTACTGCAGCTACTAGCACCAGACTTGCCCTTCAATGGATCCTTATTAAGGGATTTAGATTGTACTCATTTTAATTACCAGACTTGAAGAGCCCAGTATTGTTACTTATTGTCACTACCTCCCCGTGTCACAATTGGGTAATTTACGCGCTTTCTACCTTCCTTGGATGTGGTAGCCGTTTCTCAGTAGGCAATTGTCACACTGTCTGTTGCAAGATTAGTGCAACCCTAGTGTGATGGTGCTAAGTGCATCCACCTAGCTAGCCCAACTTTCTAAGCCCACGCCAAGCGAAGAAAAAGAGACAAAAATGCAAAAATCAGAGTAAAGAGACAGCATTACGCGAACTCTATCCAACCTTTATTGGAAATAAAGGAACTCTTTACAAAAGAAGGGTCTCTCTCTAAGAGCATCTAAAGCCTCTAGCTACTCACACACTTGATTTGTATTACTTAATGTGTTTACAACTGAACCCAAGCCCCTTTTTTATACCAGTTAAGGAGTGTCCTACTCGAGCCTTATCTCTCTTGGCTTTCGAGATAGACATCTCTTTCTTATCCTTCTATCACCTTGATCCCCCTCTAGCCAATAGCCATATCCTTTCTTTGTGGAATATCTTCGCTTGCTAGACTTTCCATCCATGCTAAGCTAGGTTCCCGGATTCTGTCCTGTGTTCCCATTACTGGACATATTCGCACCACCATGTGCTGGTGCTTGCTTGAGGCATGTGTGCTGCTTTCCCCTTAAGCAGGCTTGTGGGTCTGTTTGTGTGCTTCATCCCTCGCTCCACAACTTTCTTAGCTTATCAGCGTATCTCGCCACTGTGAGTATGAAACTCGATTTCTCACCAAGTCTCCCGCATTCGTTTCCATATCTAACTCATGCATTTTTGCCTTGCTAGCATGGCCTTCCACACTTACAGGTCCAAGCATGGAGCAAGAATCACCATGCCTATGCCTTGGCACTCAGATTCAAGGCTGCGATAGCAACTATCCTACCATCTAAAGTTGATAGGGCAAAAATTTGAATGATGCGTCGTCGGCACGATGGCCTTGCGATCCATCAAATTATCATGAATCATTAGAGCAACAGGCGAATCCTGTGTTGACCTTTTATCTAATAAATGCACCCCTTCTAGAAGTTAGGGTTTGTTGCACATATTAGCTCTAGAATTGCTACAGTTATTCGAGTAGTAGGTACCATCAAACAAACTATAACTGATTTAATGAGCCATTCGCAGTTTCACAGTCTGAATTAGTTCATACTTACACATGCATGGCTTAATCTATGAGAAAAGCATATGACTACTGGTAGGATCAACCAAGTAGCATCCTTCGAGACGCCGCGCCAACTAGTATCGAAGTGTACCGCAAGGCTCGCTGAGGCCAAAACTATCGCGATCATCATTCAAAATTGATGTGACGCGGGACAAGTGCTTTCACTTGTACAGGCAGAGGCTGAGACCACTCCTATTGTAACACTTTTTGCACCTCAGGGGACGACCAAGCGCCCGTGTGCCAAAGTAGCCGCATGCCGAAGCAAGCCGCGCGTAGAGCACGAGGTTCTGCTGAGGTTTCCATACATGCCCGCAAGGGACATGGTGCAAAGACAAGCTACTCGAATAATTGAATTTCATTTGTGAAGGCACGCGACACAGAGTCTTGATGTCACCCACGAAAAGCCAATTCGATGGTGTTGGCAGATGCTCACGCTTACCTTGGGGGAACCCAACAACTGCCCAACTATTGCTATGGGGTAGTTATTGGTGTTGGTAGATGCCAATGCTAGCACCAGGTAAACCAACAAATTTCCTTACTATTGCTGCACGTAGTTGCTGGTGTTGATAGACGCCAGTGCGAGCATCGAGAAAGCCTAGCAATGATCGCATGATAGTTGTCGATTTTAGGAGAGCCCAACTACTGTTGCATGAAAGTCACTGCATCTGACAGATACTTGCGCTAGCTTTAAAGGAACCCAACAACTTCCTAGCTACTGCTGTAGGGTAGTCATTAATGTTGATAAACATCATTGCCAACACTAGTGGAAATGAAGGATAGTCTAGTTATTGCTGCGGTAGCTATTGGTGTCGGTAGACGTTAATGCTCGCCCCAAGTGAGCCTAATGATGACCCTATGATGTCGAAGCACTAAGGCAACCTAAAGGCTACCTCGCTATTGCTGCGTAGCAATAGGTAGTGTCGATAGACACTAGTGCTAGCACTAGGGCAGCCAGCAAAAACTCAATGATAGTTGCAAGCATTGGGAGAGCCCTATGACTGTTGTTGGGTAGTTGCTAATACTAGTAAACATCTGCATTGGGTTGCCCCAACAATGGCCCAATGGTAGTTATTGGCACAGAAAGACGTGAGGTTAAGCATTAGAGGAGCCAACCGATGACTTAGCTACAATAGTTGGCAGTGGGAAAGCTAAATGACTAATGTGAAGAAGTCTTTTGTATTGGCAGATGCTCGTGCTAGCTTAAGGGGAACCCCACAACTGTCGAGCATCTTCTATTGTGCGATTACTGATGTCGACATATGCTAGTGCTAGCTCTGGGGGAGACTAATGATGACCTCATGGTAATTACTTGGGTTAAAAGATCCCAATAACTACTGCTCGGTAGTTGCTGACATTGGTAGATGCTAGCGTCAGCACTAGTGGAGCATAGCGACAACCCAGTAGTTGTCATTGGCACTGGCACACACATACGCTGGGTACCCTAGTGATGGTCCAAGAGTAGTCATTGGGGCCATTATAGTGAGGTAGATGCTTGTACTAGCACCGAGGGAGCCTAGCGATAACCCAATGATAGTCGCTTGCATTGAGAGAGCCCAATGATAGAATTTCCCAATTTTTTCATCTGCCAATACCTATAACTACCACGCAATAAAGGCAAGAAAGTCATTGGACTTTTTTAGTGCTTGCTCTCGCTTCTACCTATGTCAGTGACTACCTAGCTATAGTCATAAGGTTCCTCCAACACCAACGATTGTCAAGGGATAATCATTGGGCTTCCTTTGTGCTAGTACTAGCATTTACGCACATTGACAACTGCCTTACAGAAATGACAGGGCTCTTTCTCAATTTCGCCAGTGTCAGCGTCGGTGTCTGCCAACACATATAATTACCTAGTAGTAGTAACAAGGCAGTCGTTGGGTCCTTTTAAACTTGGCACGAGGGTCTACTAGCATTAACAACTTCTTCACGATAGTCATTGGGCTCTCCCAATACCACCCACTACTACGAGGGTGTAGTTAAGCTTGTCTAGTGCTTGCCCTCGCGTCTACCGACGACAGCGACAACCGTTAGCCCATCTTGGTGGAACTCATTGTAGATATCTATCGATACTAACCGCTATCGTTGGGCCATTGTATAGCTCCCCATGTGCTGGTGCCAGCATCTACCAGTGCCGATGACTACCCCAACATTAGTCGTTGGGCTTTTCCAACGCAGTCAACTATCATGCAGTCATCGCTAGAGTCCCTAAGTGTTGGCACTCTTGTCTATCAATATGAGCAATAGCCTATAAAAATAGCCGCGAAGTCTCTTTGTTTGCCTCGTGTTGACATCGGTATCTCCTAACATTAACAACTGCCTCGTATTAGTAGCTGAATAGTCAATGGTTTCGCCAAAGTTGGAGCCAGCATCTGTCGGCACCAACTACTTTCCCGCAATAGTTGTTGGGCTTTCCCAATACCAGAAACAGCCATGCGATTATCGTTAGTCTCCCTTGACGTTGGTATGGCCTCTATCGACACCAAGAACTGCCCATGACAATAGTAAGGAAGTCTTTTACTTCACTTAATGCTAGTGTCAGTGTGTGCCAACACCAATAACTACCCCACAATAGTACTTGGGCAATCGCTGGATTCCCTTAAAATAAGTGTGAGTATCTGCTAGCCCTAACGACTTTCCAATAGTAGTCGTTAGGCTCTCATAATGCCAACAATGAATGCCATTGGGCAATGATTAGGGAAACCCATAGCAAAAGTTTGGCACCATTAGTGACTATCGTTGGGTCTTTGTCGAGTTTTGTTTGTGCAAGCACTGGCATCTACTAGCATTAACGACTGCCTAATAGCTGTCATTGGGCTCTACCAACGTGAGTGACTATCATTGGGTCATCGCTAGGTTGTCTCGATACTAGCACTAGGATATATTGATGCTAACAACTACCCCACAATATTGGTTGTGCAGTCATTGTGTTCCTCTTATGTTGGTGTCATCGTCTCCCAACACTAATAACTATCCCGTAACAATGACTCAACAGTCGCTGGGTTCCTTCAAAGCTGGTGTGAGAGTCAGCCAATAATAGCTACATCCCTACATAAGTTTTTGGGCTCTTTTAGTGCCCATTACTGTTGCTAATTCGTCGTTCGACACCTGTTGTGGTTACCTTCATGTCTACCTGTGCCAGCAATTGCCACTAGGCAAATGATAGGAAAACACAATGCTGATGTCTGCTAAGGCCTGCAACTAACGCTAGGTCATTGTTGAGTTACTCTAATACTGTCCTTGCGGTCAACTAGCATCTACGATTGTCCAACAAAAATTGTTGGGCTCTCCTAAATCCAGTGACTATCAAAGGGTCATCGCTGGGCTCCTCCAGTGTCGGCACTAATCTTTCCTAATACTACCTTCAATAAACACCAATAACTACCTTGCAAGAAAAGTTAAGCAGTCGTTGGGCTCTTTTAGTGCTTGCCCTCGGGTCTACCTCTGCTAGTGACTACCTAACTATAGTCGTTGGGTTCCTCAACACTAGCAACGGTCATGGGGTGATCGTTGGGCTTCCTAGTACAAATACTAGTGTTTACACACACCGATAATTGCCTTGAAGAAATGAAAGGGCTATCCCCAAGTTCCCTTAGTGTCGGCGTCGATGTGTGCCAACACCCATAACTACCTAGTAATAGAAGTAACGAAGCCATTTGGTCCCCTCGAAGTTGGCACGAGGGTCTACTAGCACCAATGATTTGTTCACAACAGTCATTGGGCTCTCCCAATGCCGACTACTACTACTAAGGTGTCATTAAGCTCCACTAGTGCTTGCCCTTGTGTCTACCTATGCCAGCGACAACCATTAGGCCATCATTGGGGGAGCCCAGCACAGATCTTTACTTATAATAGCACGTATCGCTAGGCCATTACTTAGCCACCTTAGTGTTGGCGCTAGCCTCCACCTATGCCGATGACTATCCCAACATCAGTTGTTGTGCTCTTCCAACATAGGAAACTATCATGCAGTCATCGCAAGGGTCCCCTAATGCTAGAGGTTGCATCTATTGACGTGAGCAATGGCCTATAGAAATGGCTGAAAAGTCTCTTGGTTTTCCTCGTGCTGATATCGGTGTCTCTCAACACCAACAACCGCCCTGCATTAGTAGCTAAACAATCGATGGTTCTGCCAAAGTTGAAGCGAATATCTGCTAGCACCAATAACTTTCCTGTAGTAGTTGTTGCGCTTTCCCAATACCAGAAACAAGCATGCAGTATCTCCCCCAATGCAGGCACGGCGTCTATGGACACCAATAAATTTTTCCGGCAATAGCAGGGAAGTCTTTTGGTTCACCTAGCGCTGGTGTCTGCATGTGGCAACACCAATAACTACACAACAATTGTAGTTAGGGAGCAGAGTTCCCTTAAAATAAGCACGAGCATCTACAAGCCTTAGCGACTTTCCAATAGGCGCTGTTAGGCTTTCATAATGCCAACAATGATTGTCATTTGGGCAATCATTAGGGATACCCATAGTAGATGTGTGGTTAGCACCTTTAGTGACTACCGTTGAGTCTTCGTTGAGTTTTGCTTATGCAAGCACTAGCATCCACGACTGCCCAATAGCCGTCACTGGGCTCTACCAACGTGAGCGATTACCATCGGGTCGTCGCCAGGTTACCCTAGTACTAGTACCAGCATTTATCGATGCTAACAACTATCTCGTAATACTTGCTGCATAGTCCTTGGGTTCCTCTTATGCTGGGGTCATCATCCCCCAACAATAATAACTACCCCATAACAATGACTCAATAGTCGTTGGGTTTCTTCAAAATTGGTGCAAGAGTCTGGCAACATCAACAACGTCCCTGCATAAGTTTTTAGGCTCTCTTAGTGCCCACTACTATTTCTACTTCATTGTTCGACTCTTTTTATGGTTACCTTCATATCTACATGCGCCATCAACTGCCACTAGGCTATAGGAAAACCCAACGTTGATGTCTGCTAATGCCCGCGACTGTCGCTAGGTCATTGTCGAGTTGCTCTAGTATTGTCCCTACAATCTACTAGCATTTGCGATTGCCCGAAAAAAGTTGTTAGGCTCTTTTAAATCCAGTGTCCATGAAAGGGTAATTGCTGGGCTCCCTTGGTGCTGACACTAGTGTTTCTCAATGCCACTTTCAAGCAACACCAATATCTACCTTGCAACAAAAGCTGGACAATCGTTAGGCTATTTTAATGCTTTCCTTCGCATCTACCTCTACTAGTGATTGCCTAGCTATAGTCGTTGGGCTCCCCCAACACTAGCGACTATCATGGGGTGATCGTTGGGCTTCGCTAGTACTAATACTAGTGTTTATACACATCGGCAACTGCCTCTCAAAAATGACAAGGCTGTCCCTTAGTTCCCCTAGTGTCAGAGCCGGTGTCTGTTAACACCCGTAACTACCCAGTAGTAGTAGCAAGGCAGCCATTGGGTCCCCTCGAAGTTGGCACAAGGGTCTATTAGAACCACTAATTTGTTCACAATAGTCATTGGGCTCTCTTAATGCTGACCACTATTACTAGGGTGTCATTAAGCTCCTTCATTCCTTGCCATTGCGTCTACCTACACCAGCGACAATTGTTATGCCATCATTTGGGGAACACAGTGCAGATCTCTACCGATACTAGCAGCTATCGCTAAGCAATTGCTTAGCTCCCTTAATGTTTGTGTTGGCCTCTGTTAGTGCCGATGACTACCCCAACATCAGTCGTTTGGTTCGTCCAACACTAGTAATTGTCATGTAGTCATCGCCAGGGTCCCCCGATGCAGGCACTAGCATCTATCGATATGAGCTACTGCCTGTAGAAATAGGTGAGAAGTCTTTTGGTTTTCCTCGTGCTGACATCGATGTCTGCCAATACCAACAACAGCCTCGCATTAGAAGCTGAGCAGTCGTTGGTTCCCATAGAGCTGGAGTGAGCATCTGCGAGCACCAACACCTTACTCGTAGTAGGTTTTGGGCTTTCCCAATATGAGTAATAGTCATGTGGTCATCGTGAGTCCCCTACTATGTTGGTACTCGCGTCTATTGATACCATCAACTGCTTGCAGCAATAGGAGGGAACACCTGGTGCTAGCATCGGCTTGTTCTAACACAAATAACTACACTATATTAGTAGTTGGGAATTCATTAGGTTCCCTAAAAACAAGTGTTAGCATCTTCCTGCCCCAACGACATCCTAACAACCATCGTTAGGTTCCCATAATGCCAACAACTACTGCGATTGGGCATTCATCGGGGTAACCCACTATAAACGTTTGGCAGCTTTAGTGACTATTGTTTGGTATTCGTCGAGTTTTATTTGTGCAAGCATCAACATCTACTGGCATCATTGATTGCCCAATAGTAGTCATTGGGATTTACTAACAAGAACGATTATCATTGGCTCATCGCTAGGTTGCTCGGGTACCAGCAATAACGTCTATCGATACTAACAACTACCCCATAATGTTGGTTATGCTACCCTTCGGTTCCTCTTATGTTGGTGTCATCATCTGCCAACACTAAGAACTACCCTATAACAATGATTCGACAATCAATAGGTTCCTTCAAAGCTGGCGTGAATGTCTGCAAGCACCAGTGACGTCCCTATATAAGTGTTTGAGCTCTCTTAGTGCCCACTACTATTGCTACTTCATCGTTCGAGTCCTTTTATAGTTGCCTTCATGTCTACCTATGCCAGCAACTGCCACTAGGCTCACGATAGAAAAACCCAACCCTGATGTCTGTTAAGTGCCTGCGACTATTGCAAGGTCATTGCTGAACTACTCTAGTACTGACTTTACTTTCTATTAGCATCAACGATTGCCTAATAATAATTGTTGGTCTCTCCCAAATCTAATGACTATCTAAGGGTCATCGTTAGGCTCCTTCGGTGCCAACACTAGCATTTCCCAATTCCGTCATCTGCCAGTACCTATAACTTCCCCTCAACAAAGGCTGGATAGTCATTGGGCTCTTTTTGTGCTTGCACTCATGTTTACTTACTCGAGTGATTGCCTACTATAGCCGTAGGGCTCACCCAATACTCATGACTATCTCGGGTTGATCGTTGGGCTCTTTTTGTGGTTGCTTTCATGTCTACATGTGTTCTTTTAGTGCTTGCCCTCGTGTCTACCTCCCCTACTGACTGCCTAACTACAATCGTTGGGCTTCGCCAACATTAGCGACAGTCATGGGTTGATCGTTCGACTTCCCTCGTGCTAACACTAGCATTTACACACATCGTCAACTGGCTCGCAAAAATTACAGGGCTGTCCCTAAGTTCCCCTAGTGTTGGCGCCAGTGTTTGCCAACACCCGTCATGACCTAATAGTAGTGGCAAGGTAGTCGTGGGGTCCCCTGGAAGTTGGCATGATGGTCTACTAGCACCAGTGATTTGTTCACAACAGTCATTGGGCTCTCCTAATGCTGACCATTATTGCTAAGGTGTCATTAAGCTCCTCCATTCCTTGCCCTCACGTCTACCTACACCAATGACAACCATTAGGCCATTGTTAGGGGAACCCAGGGTAGATCTCTATCGATACTGGCAGCTATCATTAGCCATTACATAGCTCCACCAGTGCTGGCGTTCCCGCAAAGCTGGAGTGACCACCTGCGAACGCTAACACATTTCCTGCAGTAGTTGTTGGGCTTTCTCAATACCAAAAACAGCCATGTCATCATCGTTAATCTCCATCTATGCTAGCACTCTCGCCTATCGACACAAGCAATTACTTGCAGCAATAGACGGGAAGTCTTTTAGTTCACTTTGTGCTAGCATTTGTGTCTGCTAACACTAATAACTACCCCATAATAGTAGTGGGGCAATCTTTGGGTTCCCTAAAAACAATCATGAGCATCTGCTTGCCCCAATGACTTCCGTACAACCATAATTAGGCTCTTATAATGCCAACAATGACTGCTATTAGGCAATCATTGGGGCAACCCACTATAAATGTTTGGTAGCTTTAGTGACTATCATTGAGTCTTCGTCGAGTTTTGTTTGCGCAAGCACTAGAATATACTAGCATCAACAATTGTCCAATAGCAGTCATTGGGATCTATCAACACGAACGACTATCATTGGCTCATTGCTAGGTTGCTTGGGTACTAGCAATAGCGTCTTTCGATTCTAATAACTACCCTGAAACAATGACTCGGCAGTCACTAGGTTCCTTCAAAGCTGGCGCAAGTGTCTGCGAGCATCGATGATGTCCCTTCATAATTTTTTAGGCTCTCCAAGTGCCCACTACAACTGCTACTTTGTTGTTTGACTCCTTTTGTGATTGTCGTCATGTCTACCAATGCTAGCAACTGCCATTAGGCTAACGATAGGAAAACTTAACAACAACGTCTGCTAAGGCTCGCGACGGTCACTAGAACATTGTTGAGTATCTATAGTACTGATTTTTCGATCTACTAGTGCATGCGATTGCCCAGTAACACTTATTGGTCTCTCTTAAATCTAGTGACTATCTAAGGGTCGTCGTTAGGCTCCCCCGATGCCGGCACTAGCGTTTCCTAATTTTGTCATCTGCTAGTATAGATAACTACCTCGCAACAAAGGATTGAAAGTCATTAGGCTCTTTTAGTGCTTGCCCTCGCGTCTACCTACGCCAGTGACTACCTAGCTATGGTTGTAGGGCTCCCCTAACACCAACGACTGTCATGGGGCAATCATCGGGCTTCCCTTTTGCTAGTACTAGCGTCTACACACACCGATAAATGCCTTGCATAAATGACAGTGCTGTCCCCACATTCCCATAGTGTCGGCGCTGACGTTTGGCAACACCCATGACTACCCACTAGTAGTAGCAAGGTAGCTGTTAGGTCCCCTCAATGCTGGAACGAGCGTCTACTAGCACCAACGATTTCTTCACAATAGTCATTGGACCCTCCCAATGCCGACCACCACTACTAGGGTGTCGTTAAGCTCCCCCAATGCTTGTTGTCGTGTCCACCTATGCAAGCGACAACCATTAGGCCATTGTTGGGGGAACCTAATGCAGATCTCTATCAATACTAGCAGCTATCGCTAGGCCATTGCTTAGCTCCTCCAATGATGGCGCTAGCCTTTACTCAACGACTACCCCATCATCAGTCGATGAGTTCTTCTAACACAGCCAACTACCATGCAGTCATTGCTAGGGTCCCCTAGTGCTGGCACTCACATCTATCGACTTGAGCAACTGCTTGTAGAAATAGCTGAGAAGTCTCTTAGTTTGCCTCGTGCTGACTTCGGTGTCTCCCAACACCAACAATTGCCCCGCATTAGTAGCTGAATAGACAATGGTTCTGCAAAAATTGAAGCCAACATCGGTAAGCACCAACAACTTTCCCGTAGTAGTTAGGCTTCTCTAATACCAAAAACAGCCATACAGTCATAGTAGTCTCCCTTGATGCTGGCACGGCTGTACCGACACTAACAACTGCCTACAGCAATAGCATGAAAGTCTTTTGGTTCATCTAGTGCTGGTATCGGTGTGTGTCAACACTAATAACTACCCCACAATAGTAGTTGGGCAATCGCAGGGTTCCCTAAAAAATGCGCGAGCATCTACTAGCGCTAACAACTTTCCAACAGTCATCGTTAGGCTCTCATAATGCCAACAACGACTGCCATTAGTAAATCATTGGGGAAACCCATAGTAGATGTTTGGAACCTTTAATGACTACCATTGGGTCTTTGTTGAATTTTATTTGTGCAAGCCCTGGCATTTACTAACATCAAGGACCACCCAAAAGTAGTCACTCGGCTCTACCAACGCGAGCGACTACCATTGGATCATCGCTAGGTTGCCCCGGCACTAGTACTAGCATCTATTGATGTTAACAACTATCCCGCAATACTAGTTACACAGTCCTTGAGTTCTTCTTATGCTGGTGTCATTATCTCCCAACACTAATAACTACCCCGTAACAGTGACTCGACAATCATTGGGTTCCTTCAAAGCTAATGCGAGAGTCTACCAGTACCAGCAACGTCCCTGCATATGTTTTTGGGCTTTCCTAGTGCCCATTACTATTATGACTTCGTTGTTTGACTCCTTTTATGGTTGTCTTCATGTCTACATGTGCCAGCAACAGCCACTAGGCTAACGATAGAAAAACCCAACGTTCATGTTTGCTAAAGCCCGAGACTGTTGCTACGTCATTACTGAGTTGCTCTAGTACTATCCCTGCGGTCCACTAGCATTTGCGATTGCCCAAAAAGTAGTTGGGCTCTCTTAAATTGAATGAGTATCAAAGGGTTGTCGCTAGGCTCCCCCGGTGCCGGCACTAGTGTTTCTCAATGCCACCTTCAGCCAACACCAATAACTACCTCGCAACAAAAGCCAGGCAATTGTTAGGCTCTTTTAGTGCTTGCCATTACATCTACCTCTGCTACTGATTGCCTAACTATGGTCGTTGGGCTCCCCAAACACTAGCGAATGTCATGGGGTGATCGTTAGGCTTCTGTGGTGCTAATACTAGCGTTTACACACACTGGCAACTGCATCGCAAAAATAAGAGGGCTATCCCTAAGTTCCCCTAGTGTGGGCGCCGATGTCTACCAACACTCATAACTACTCAGTAATAGTAGCAAGGCAACCGTTGGGTTCCCTCAAAGTTGGCACGAGGGTCTACTAGCACCAGTGATTTGTTCGTAATAGTCATTGGGCTCTCCCAATGCCGACCACTACTACTAGGATGTTATTAAGCTCCTCAATTCCTCACCTTCACGTCTACTTATGCTAGCGATAACTATTAGGCCATCGTTAAGGGAACCCAGTGCATATCTTTATCGACACCAACAGCTATTGTTGAGCCATTGTTTAGCTCTCCCAGTGTGGGCGCTGGCCTTTGCTAGTGCCGATGACTACCCCAACTTCAGTTGTTAGGTTCCTCTAATACTAGCAACTGTCATACAATCATCGCTAGGATCCCTCGATGCAGGCATTAGCATCTATCGACATGAGCTACTGCATGCAGAAATAGGTGAGAAGTCTCTTGGTTCGCCTCGTGCTAACATTGATGTCTGCTAACACCAATAATAGCCCCACACTAGAAGCTGAGTAGTCGTTGGTTCTCGTAAAGCTCGAGTGAGCATCTGTGAGCACTAACACCTTTCCTACAGTAGTTGTTGGGCTTTCCAAATATTAGCAACAGTTATGCAGTCATCGTCAGTCCCTCACTATGCTGGCACTCATGTCTGTCGACACCAGCAACTGCTCGTAACAATAGGAGGGAACACTTGGTGCTAGCATCGGCTTCTGGTAACACCAATAACTACCCTATAATAGTAATTGAGAAATCGTTAGGTTCCCTAAAAATAAGTGTGAGCATCTCCTTGCCCCAACGACTTCCTGACAACCATCATTAGGCTTTCACAATTCCAACAACGACTGCCATTAGGCAATCATTGGGGCAACCAACTATAAATGTTTGGAAGCTTTAGTGACTACCATTGGGTTTTCGTTGAGTTTTATTTGTTGAAGAACTAGAATCTACTAGCATCGACGATTGCCCAATAGTAGTCATTAGGATCTATCAATGCAAATGACTATCATTAGCTCATCGCTAGGTTGCTCAGGTACGAGCAATAGCATCTATCGATGCTAATAACTATGTTACAATACTAGTTGCGCAGTCCTTGTGTTCCTCGAATGTTGGTGTCATCATCTGCCAACACTAACAACTACCCTGTAACAATGACTCAGCAACCGCTGGGTTCCTTTAAAGCTGGCGCGAGTGTCTGCCATCATCGTTGACGTCCCTGCATAAGTTTTTGGGCTCTCCAAGTGCCCACTACTACACTTACTTTGTCTTTTGACTCCTTTTGCGGTTGCTGTTATGTCTACTTATGCCAACAATTGCCATTATGGTAACGATAAGAAAACCTAACATCGATGTCTGCTAAGGCCCGCGACTATCACTAGGGCATTGCTGAGTTTCTCTAGTACTGACTCTCCGATCAACTAGTGCCTGCGATTACCTAATAACACTTGTTGGTCTCTCCTAAATCTAGTGACTATCTAAGGGTTGTCGCTAGGCTCCCCCAGTGTCGGCACTAGCATTTCCTAATTTCGTCATCTGTTAGTACATATAACTACCTCGCAATAAAGGATGGAAAGTCATTGGGCTCTTTTAGTGCTTGCCTTCGTGTCTACCTATTTCAATGACTACTTAGCTATGGTTGTAGGGCTCCCCCAACACCAACGACTATCATGGGGCAATCGTTGGGCTTCTTTTGTGCTAGTACTAGCTTTTACACACACCGGTAAATGCCTCGTAGAAATCATAGGGTTGTCCCCATGTTCCCCTAGTGTCGGCGCTAATGTCTGCCAACACCCATGACTACCCACTAGTAGCTGCAAAGCAGCCGTTGGGTCCCCTTAAAGTTGGCACGAGGGTCTACTAGCACCAGGGATTTATTCACAACAGTTATTAGGCTCTCCAAATGCCAACCACTACTACTAAGGTGTCAATAAGCTCCTCTAGTACTTGTCGTCGCATCTATCTATACAAGTGACAACCGTTAGACCATTATTGGGGGAACCCAGCGCAGATCTTTATTAACACCAGCAGCTATCGCTGGGCCATTGCTTAGCTCCCCTAGTGCTGGCGCTAGCCTTTACTCGACGATTACCCCAACATCAATCTATGGGGTCTTCCAAGACAGCCAACTATCATGTAGTCATCACTAGGATACCCTAGTGCTAGCATTCACATCCATCTACATGAGTAACTGCTTGCAGAAATGGCTGAGAAGTCTCTTGGTTTGCCATGTCCTGGCATCGGTGTCTCCCAACATCAACAACTGCCCCGCATTAGTAGCTGAATAGTCGATGGTTTCACCAAAGTTGAAGTGTGCATTTGTCAGCACCAACAACTTTCCTACAGTAGTTATAAGGCTTTTTCAATACCAGAAAAAGCCACGCGATCATCGTTACTCTCCCCCGAATGTTGGCACGACATCTATCAATATTAATATCTGCCCGCAGCAATAGTAAGGAAGTCTTTGGTTCACTTAGTGCTGCAGTCGGCGTGTTCCAACACTAATAACTACCCCACAATAGTAGTTGGGCAATCGTTGGGTCCCTTAAACATAAGTGTGAGCATCTACCAGCCCTAACGACTTTCCAACAGTCATCGTTAGGCCCTCATAATGCCAACAACAACTACCATTTAGTAATCATTGGGGAAACCCATAGTAGATGTTTGGCACCTTTAGTGACTACCGTTGGGTCTTCGTTGAGTTTTTTTTGTGCAAGCAGTTGCATTTACTAGCATCAACGACTACTCAATAGCAGTCACTAGGCTCTACCAACGTGAGCAACTATCATTGGGTCATTGCTAGGTTACCTCAGTACTAGTACTATCATCTACTGATGTTAGCAATTATTCTGCTATACTAGTTGTGCAGTCCTCGGGTTCCTCTTACACTGGTGTCATCAGCTCCCAACACTGATAACTACCTCATAATAATGACTCAACAGTCGCTGGGTTCTTTCAAAGCTAGTGCAAGAGTCTGCCAGCACCGGCAACATCCTTGCATATGTTTTTGGGCTCTCCTAGTGCCCACCATTACTACTACTTTGTCGTTCGACTCCTTTTGTGGTTGTTTTCATGTTTACATGTGCTAGTAATTGCCATTAGGCTAACAATAGGAAAACCTAACGTTGATGTTTTCTAAGGCCCATGATGGTCTCTAGGTCATTGCTCAGTTGCTCTAATATTGACACTATGGCCTACAAACGACTGCAATTGCCGACAAAAGTTGTTGAGCTCTCTTAAATTCAAGGACTATCAAACCATCATCGTAGGGCTCCCCTCGTGCTGGCACTAGTGTTTCTCAATGCTACCTTCAGACAACACCAACAATTACCTCGCAACAAAAGCTGGGCAATTGTTAGGTTCTTTTAGTGCTTGCTGTAGCATCTACCTCTGCTAGTGATTGCCTAACTATAGTCATTGGGCACCCCAAACACTAGCGATGGTCATGGGGTGATCGTTTGGCTTCCTTGGTGCTAATACTAGCATTTACACACACCAGTAACTGCCTCGTAGAAATGATAGGGCTGTCCCTAGGTTCCCCTAGTGTGGGCGTCGGTGTCTCTCAACACCCGTAACTACCTAGTACTGTAGCAAGGCAGCCATTGGGTCCCCTCAAAGTTGGCACGAGGGTCTACTAGCACCAATGATTTGTTCACAAAAGTCATTGGGCTCTCCCAATACCGACCACTACTATTAAGATGCCATTAAGCTCCTCTATTCCTTACATTTGTGTCTACCTATGCCAATGACAACCGTGAAGCCATCGTTGGGGGAACCTAGTGTAGATCTCCGTCGGCACCAGTAGCTATTGCTGGGCCATTGCTTAGCTCCCCTGTTACTGGCATTGGCCTCTGCTAGTGCCGATGACCACCCCAACATCAGTCGTTAGGTTCCTCCAACACTAGCAACTGTCATGCAGTCATCGCTAGGGTCCCCTGATGCAGGCACTAGTATGTATCGACATGAACTACTGCCTGCAGAAATAGGTGAGAAGTCACTTGGTTCACCTCATGCTGACATCGATGTTTGCCAACGCGAACAACAGCCCTGCAGTAGAAGCTGAGCAGTCGTTGGTTCTCGTAAAGCTGGAGTGAGCATCTGCAAGCACTAACACCATTCCTGCAGTACTTATTGGGATTTCCTAAAATCAACAATAGTCATGCGGTCATCGTTAGTGCCCCACTATACTGGCACTCGCGCTATCGACACTAGCAACTACTTAGAGCAATAGAAGGGAACACTTGGTGCTAGCATCGGCTTCTGCTAACACCAACAACTACCCTTTAATAGTAGTTGGGAAATCATTGGGTTCCCTAAAAACAAGTGTGAGCATCTCCCTACCCCAACGACTTCCTCGCAGCCGTCGTTAGGTTCTCATAATACTAGCAACGATTGCTATTGCGCAATCATGGGGCGACCCACTACAAATGTTTGGCAACTTTAGTGACTATCATTAGGTGTTCGTTGAGTTTTTTTTTTTTTTATGCAAGCACTAGCATCTACTAGCATCAACAATTGCTCAATAGCAGTCATTGGGATCTACCAATGCGAGCGACTATCATTGGCTCGTTGTTAGGTTGCCTAGATAGCAGTAACAGCATCTATCGATGCTAACAACTACCCCGCAATACTGGTTACGTAGTCCTTGGGTTCCTCTTATGCTAGTGTCATCATTTGCCAACACTAATAACTACCCCGTAACAATGACTCGGTAGTCGCTGGGTTCCATCGAAGTTAGCGCAAGTGTCTGCCAGGACCAGTGATGTCCGTGCATAAGTTTCTGGGCTCCCCTTGTGCCCACTATTACTGCTGCATTGTCATTTAGCTCCTTTTGCGGTTGCCATCGTGTTTACCTGTGCGAGCAACTTTCACTAAGCTAACGATAGGAAAACCCAACGTTGGTGTTTGCTATGGCCTGTCATTGTCGCTAGGCCATTACTGAGTTCCTCTAGTATTGACTCTCCGATCCACTAGCGCCTGCGATTGCCTAATAACACTTGTTAGGCTCTCCTAAATCTAGTTACTCTCTAAGGGTCATCGTTAGGCTTCCTTAGTGTTAGCACTAGCATTCCCCAATTCGGTTATCTGCCAGTACCTATAACTACCCTGCAACAAAGGCTGGAAAGTCATTAGGCTCTTTTGGTGCTTGTCCTCGCATTTACCTACACCAGTGATTACCTAGCTATAGTCTTAGGGCTCCCCCAACATCAGCGACTATCATGGGGCAATCACTGGCTTCCCTTATGCTAGTACTAGCACTTACAGACATCAGCAACTGCCTTACAGAAATGAGAAGCCTCTCTTTAGGTTAAACCAATGTGGACGCTGGTGTCTGCCAACACCCGTAACTACCTAGTAGTAGTAGTAGGGCAACGTTGGTTCCCCTTAAACTTGGCACGAAGGTCTACAAGCACCAACAACTTCTTCACGATAGTTATTAGGCTCTCCCAATGCCAACCACTATTACTAGGGCGTCGTTAAGCTTATTTAGTGCTTGCCCTCATGTTTACTTATACCAGCGATAATCATTAGGCCATCATTGGGGGAACCCAGTGTAGATCTCTATCGACACCAGCAGCTATCGCTGGGCCATTGCCTAGCTCCCCCAATGCTAGCGCTAGCCTCTGCCAACGTTGACGACTGCCCCAACATTAATTATTACACTACTCTAACATTAGCAACGATCATGCAGTCGACGTTAGGGTCCCCCAATGCTTGCACTAGTGTCTATCGACATGAGCAACTGCCTGTAGAAATAACTGAGAAGTCTCTTGGTTCGCCTCATGCTGACATCGATGTTTGCTGACAATAAAAACAGCCCTGCACTAGTAGTTGAGCAGTCATTGTTACTTGCAAAGTTAGAGCGAGCATCTGCGAGCACCAACACCTTTCCCGTAGTGGTTGTTGGGCTTTTGCAATATTAACAAGAGTCACGCGGTCATCATTAATATCCCTCTATGCTGGTACTCGTGTCTATCGATACCAGCAAGTGCTCACAGTAATCGGAGGGAGTCTTTTAGTTCACTTGGTGCTAGCATCAGCGTGTGATAACACTAATAACTAACCTATAATAGTAGTTGGGCAATCGTTTAGTTCTTTAAAAACAAATGTGAGCATCTGCCTGCCCCAATGACTTCCTTATACCCATCGTTAAGCTCTCATAATGCCAACAATGATTGTCATTAGGCAATCATTGGGGCAATCCATTATAAATGTTTGGCAGCATTAGTGACTATTGTTGGGTCATCGTCGAGTTTGGTTTGTGCAAGCATTGGCATCTACTAGCATCAACGATTGCCCAACAGCAGTCATTGGGATTTACCAATGCGAGCAACTATCATTGCCTCATTGCTAGATTGCTTGGGTACTAGCAATAGCGTCTATCGATGGTAACAACAACCCCGCAATAGTAGTTGGACAATCGTTGGGTTCTTTGAAACAAGCGCGAGCATCTTCCAGGCCTAACGACTTTTCAACAAGTGTCGTTAGGCTCTCAAAATGCCAACAATGACTACCATTGGGCAATCATTGAGGCAACCCACAGTAGATGTTTAGCACCTTTAGTGACTATCACTAATGTCTATCAATGCTAACAAATACCATGCAATACTGGTCACGCAATCTTTGGGTTTCCTTTATGTTGGTGTCATCATCTCCCAATACTAATAACTACCCTATAACAATGACTCGGCAGTCACTCGATTCCTTCAAAGCTGCTGCAAGAGTCTGCCAGCACCAACGACGTCCCTACGTAAGTTTCTAGGCTCTCCTAGTGCCCAATACTACTGCTACTTCGTTGTTTAACTCCTTTCGTGGTTGCCTTCATGTCTACGTGTGTGAGCAACTACCACTATGCTAACGATAGGGAAATCAAATGCTAATGTATGCTAACGCCTACAAATGTAGCTAAGTCATTGCTGAGTTACTCTAGTAATGGCCCTGCGATCTATTAGTGTTTGTGATTTTGTGACAAAAGTTGTTGGGTTCTCCTAAATCTAATGATTATCAAAGGGTCGTCATTGGGCTCCCTCGGTGCCGACAATAATGTTTCTCAATGCTGCCTTCAGCGAACACTAATAACTACCTCGCAACAAAAGCTGGACAGTCGTTGGGCTCTTTTAGTGCTTACCCTCACATCTACCTCCACTAATGACTACCTAACTACACTTGTTGGGCTTCTGTAACACTAGCAACGATCACGGGGTGATCGTTAAACTTCGCTGGTGCTAATACTAGCATTTACACATACCGATAACTGCCTCACAGAAATGAAATGTCTATCTCTAGATTCCCCTAATGTCGACACCGATGTTTGCCAACACCCGTAACTACCTAATAATAGTAGTAAGAAGCCATTAGATCCCGTCGAAGTTGGCATGAGGGTCTAATAGCACCAGCGATTTATTCATAATAGTCATTGGGCTCTCTCAATGCGAACCATTACTACTAAGGTGTCGTTAAGCTCCTCTAGTGCTTGCCCTCGGGTTTACCCATGCCAGCAACAACTATTAGGCTATAGTTGGGGGAACCCAGTGCAAATCTTTATTGATACCAGCAGCTATCGCTGGGCCATTCCTTAGCTCACCCAGTGCTGGCACTAGCCTTTACCAGTGCCGACGACTACCGCAACATTAGTCGTTCGGCTTTTCCATCATAGCCAACTATGATGGTGTCATCGATAGGGTCCCCTAGTGCTGGCACTCGTGTTTATCGACATAAGCAACTGCTTGCAGAAATAGCTAAGAAGTCTCTTGATCTGCCTCGTACTAACATCGGTGTCTCCCAACACCACCAACTGCCCACATTAGTTACTCAATAGTTGATAGTTTCGCCAATGTTGGATCAAGCATTTGCAAGCACCAATAACTTTCTCATAGCAGTTGTTGGGCTTTCCCAAAACTAGAAGTAGCGACGCGGTCATCGTTAATCTCCCTCAATTTTAGCATGACACCTATCGACACCAACAGCTGCTCGCAACAATGGTAAGGAAGTTTTTTGGTTCACCTAGTGCTAGTTTCGGCATGTGCCAACCCTAATAATTACCCCAAAATAGTAGTTGGGCAATCGCTGGGTTCCCTAAAAATAATCACGAGCATCTACCAGCCTTAACGACTTTCCAACAATCGTTGTTAGGCTCTTATAATGCCCACACAAACTTCCATTGGGCAATCATTAGGGCAACCAGTAATAGGTGTTTGGCACATTTAGTAACTATTGTTGGGTCTTTATCGAGTTTTGTTTGTGCAACCACTGGCATCTACTAGCATCAACGACTACCCAATAGCGGTCATTGGGCTCTACCAACGCAAGCAACTATCATTGGGTCATCGCTAGCGTGCCCTGGTACTAGAACTAGCATCTATCGATGCTAACAACTTCCTTGCAATACTGGTTGTGCAGTCCTTCAGTTCTTCTTATGCTGGTGTCATTATCTTCCAAGACTAATAAGTACCTCGTAACAATGACTCGACAATCGCTGGGTTCCTTCAAAGTTGGTCCCAGCGTTTGCCAGCATGAGTGATATCCCTCCATGAGTTTTTAGGCTCTTCTAGTGCCCAGTACTGCTGCTACTTCGTCGTTCAACTCATTTTGTGGTTGCCTCCATGTCTACATGTGCCAGTAACTACCACTAGGCTAACGATAGGAAAACCCAACGTTGATGTCTGCTGAGGCCCTCGAATGTAGCTAGGTCATTGTTGAGTTTCTCGAGTACTGGCCGTGCGATCTACTAGCGAGTGCGATTTTACGACAAAAGTTGTTGGGCTCCCTCTGTGCTGGCACTAGTGTTTCTCAATGCTGCCTTCAGTAAACACCAATAACTACCTCGCAATAAAAGTTGAACAGTCGTTGGGCTGTTTTAGTGCTTACCCTTACATCTACCTTTGCTAATGACTTCCTAACTACAATCGTTGGGCTTCCTTAACGCTAGTGACGGTCACGGGGTGACCGTTGGGCTTCCTTCGTGCTAATACTAGCGTTTACACACACCGACAATTGCCTCATAGAAATGAGAAGGCTATCCTTAGGTTCCCTTACTTTTAGCGCTAGCATCTGCCAACACCCATAACTACCCAGTAGTAGTAGCAAGGCAGCCGTTAGGTCCCCTGGAAGTTGGCGCGAGAGTCTACTAGCACTAACGATTTGTTGGCAATAATCATTAGGCTCTCCCAATGCCGACCACTATTACTAAGGTATCGTCAAGCTCCTCTAGTGCTTGTCCTTGCGTCTGCCCATGCCAGCGACAACCGTTAGGCCATCATTGGGGAACCTAGTATAGATCTTTACCGACATCAGCAGCTATCGCTAGGCCATTACCTAGCTCTAATAATGCTGCCACTTGCCTCTACCAGTGCCGACAACTACCGTAACATCAATCGTTGGCCTTTTCCAACACAACCAACTATCATGCTGTCATTGCTAGGGTCCTGTATTGCTGGCACTTGCGTCCATCGACATAAGAAATTGCCTGCAGAAATAGCTAAGAAGTCTCTTGATTTGCCTCTTGCTGATGTCGGTGTCTCCCAACACCAACAACTACCCCGCATTAGTTGCTGAATAGTTGATGGTTCCGCTAAAGTTAGAGCGAGCATATGAGAGTACCAACAACTTCCCCGTAGTAGTTGTTGGGCTTTCTTAATACCAAAAACAGCCACGCAGTCATCGTTTGTCTCCTCGATGCTGGCACGGTGTGTATCGACACCAACAACTGTTAACAGCAATAGCAGGGAAGTCTTTTGGTTCACCTAGTGCTGGTGTCGGCGTGTGCTAACTTCAATAACTACCCCAAAATAGTAGTAGGGCAATCGCTGGGTTCCCTAAAAATAAGTACGAGCATATACTAGCCCCAACGACTTTCCAACATCCATCGTTAGGCTTTCATAATTCCAACAAAGACTTTCATTGGGCAATCATTTAGGCAACCTGTAGTAGATGTTTGGCACCTTTAATAACTATCGTTTGGTCTTCATCAAGCTTTTTTTGTGCAAACACTGGCATCTACTAGCATCAACAACTGCTTAATAGCAATCATTGGGCTCTACTAATACGAGTGACTATCATTGGGTTGTCACTAGGTTGCCCCGGTACTAGAACAAGCATTCATCGATGTTAACAACTACTTCGCAATACTGGTTGTGCAGTCCTTGGGTTCCTCTTGTGCTGGTGTCAACATCTCCTAACACTAATAACTACCCCGTAACAGTGACTCAGTAGTCGCTGGGTTCCTTTAAAGCTGGTGCCAGAGTCTGCTAGGATGAGCGACGTCCTTGCATAAGTTTTTGGGCTCTCCTAGTGCCCACTAGTACTACTACTTCTTCGTTTTACTCCTTTTATAGTTTCCTTCATGTGTACATGTGTCAGTAATTGCCACTAGGTTAACGATAAGAAAACCCAATGCTGATGTCTGCTAAGACTCGTGACTGTCCCTAGGTCATTGCTGAGTTACTCTAATACTGACCCTATGATATACTAGTGTTTCTCAATGCTACCTTCAGCAAACACCAATAACTACCTCGCAACAAAGGCTGGGCAGTCGTTGGGCTCTTTTAGTGATGACATCGATGTCTGCAAACACCACTAACAACCCCGCACTAGTAGCTAAGCTGTTGTTGGTACCCGTAAAGCTAGAGCGAGCATCGGTGACCACCAACACCTTTTCAGTAGCAGTTGTTAGGCTTTCCTAATATTAATAACAATCATGCGATCATCGTTAGTCTCCCTCTAAGCTAGCACTCGCATCTATCGACACCAGCAACCACTCGTAGCAATAAGAAGGAAGTCTTTTAGTTCATTTGGTGCTAGCATCAACATCAGTTCACACCAATAGTTATCCCATAATAGTGGTTGGAAATCGTTGGGTTCCCTAAAAACAAGTGGGAGCATCTACCTAGCCCAACGAATTCCTTACAGCCATTGTTACGCTCACATAATGCCAACAACGATTGCCATTAGTCAATAATTTAGGCAACCCACTATAAATGTTTGGCAACTTTAGTGACTATCGTTGGATCTTCGTCGAGTTTTGTTTGTGCAAGCACTAGCATTTACTAGTATTAACGATTACCTAATAGTAGTCATTGGGATCTACTAATGCAAGCAACTATCATTGGCTCGTGCATAAGTTGCCTAGGTACTAACAATAGCATTTATCGATGCTAACAATTACATTGTGATAGTAGTTGGCCAATCGTTAGGTTTCCTAAAAATAAGCGCGAGCATCTGCCAACCCCAACACTTTCTAACAGTGGTTGTTAGGCTCTCATGATGCCAACAACGACTGCCATTGGGCAATCATTGAGGCAACCCCTAGTAGATGTTTGGCACTTTTAGTGACTATTGTTGGGTCTTTATGGAGCTTTGTACTAGCATCAACGACTGGCCAATATTAGTCATTGGGCTCTACCAACGTGAGCGATTATCATTAGGTCGTTTTGCTAAGTTTCCCCGGTACTAGCACTAGCATCTATCGATGCTAACAACTACCTGCAATATTGGTTACACAATCTTTGGGTTCCTCTTATGGTGGTGTCATCATCTCCCAACACTAATAACTTCCCTGTAACAATGACTCAGCAATCGCTAGGTTCCTTCAAAGCTAATCCGAGAGTCTGCCAGCACCAGCGATGCTCTTTTTGTGGTTGCCTTCATGTTTACATGTGCCAATAACTACCACTTGGCTAACGGTAGGAAAACTGAACATTGATGTGTGCTAAGGCCCGCGACTGTCGCTAGGTCATTGCGGAGTTGCTCTAGTACTGACCTTGTGATCTTCTAGCATCTGCCATTGCACGACAAAAGTTGTTGGGTCTCCTAAATCCAGTGACTATCAAAGGGTCATCGCTGGGCTCCCCTAGTGCCAGCACTAGTGTTTTCAATGCCGACTTCACCCAACACCAAGAACTACGTCACAACAAAAGCTGGTTAGTCGTTAGGCTCTTTTAATGCTTGTCCTCGCATCTACCTCCGCTAGTGAATGCCTAACTATAGTCGTTAGGCTCCCCCAACACTAGCGATGGTGATCGGGTGATCGTTGGGCTTCCCTAATACTAATACTAGCATTTACACACACCGAAAACTACCTCGGAGAAATGACAAGGCTATCCTTAGGTTCCCCTAGTGTTGGTGTTGGTGTCTACCAACACATGTAACTACCGAGTCGTTGTAGCAAGGCAGCTGTTGGGTCCCCTCGAAGTTGGCATAAGCGTAATTTGTTGATAACCGTCATTGGGCTCTCCCAATGCCGACCAATACTACTAAGGTGTTGTTAAGCTCCTCTTGTGTTAGCCCTCGCGTCTACATGCACCATTGACAACTGTTAAGCCATCATTGGGGGAACTTAACGCAGATCTCTATCGACACTAGCAGCTACTGCTGGGCCATTGCTTAGCTCCCTAAGTGCTGACGACTACCACAACATCAGTCGTTGCGCTCCTCTAAAACTAGCAACTATCATGCAATCATCGCTAAGGTCACTCGATCCTGGCATTAGCATCTATCAAAAATAGTTGAGAAGTCTCTTGGTTCACCTCGTGCTGACATCGATGTTTGCCAACACCAACAACAGCCCCGCACTAGTAGCTAAGCAGTAATTGGTACCCGCAAAGCTTAAGTGAGCATCTGCGAGCACTAATACCTTTCCTGCAGTAGTTGTTGGGCTTTCCCAATATCAGCAATAGTCATGTAGTCATCATTAGTCTCTCTCTATGCTGACACTCCTGTCTATTGACTCCAGCAACGGCTCGAAGCAATAGGAAAGAAGTCTTTTAGTTCACTTTGTGCTACCATCGACGTCTGCTAACACAAATAACTATCCCATAATAGTAGTTGGGCAATAGTTAGGTTCCTTGAAAACAAGTGTGAGCATCTGCCTACCCCAACGACATCCTTGCAGCTATCATTAGGCTCTCATAATGCCAACAACGACTACTATTAGGCAATCATTGGGGCAACCCACTATAAATGTTTAGCAGCCTTAGTGACGATCGTTGGGTCTTTGTCAAGTTTTGTTTATGCAAGCACTGACATGTACTAGCATCAATGATTGCCCAATAATAGTCATTGGGATCTACCAACACGAGCAACTATCATTAGCTCATTGTTAAGATGCTCGGGCACCAAGAATAGCGTCTTTCGATGCTAACAACTACCCTGCAATAATAGTTGGGTAATCCTTGGGTTCCTTAAAAACAAGCAGAAGCATTTGCTAGCCCCAATGACTTTCCAACAGTCATTGTTAGGCTCTCATAATGCCAACAATGACTGCCATTGGGTAATCATTAGGGCAACCCATAGTAGATGTTTGGCACTTTTAGTGACTATCACTAGGTCTTCGTAGAGCTTTGTTTGTGCAATAACTGGTATCTACTACCATCAACAATTGCCCAATAGTAGTCATTGGGCTCTACCAACGCGAGTGACTGTCATTAGGTCATCGTTAGGTTGACCTGGTACAAGCACTAGCATCTATCGATGTTAACAACCACCCGCAATACTGGTTCCGCAGTCCTTGTGTTCCTCTTATGGTGGTGTCATCATCTCTGAGCACTAATAACTTCCCCATAACAATGACTCCAGTAGTCGCTGGGTTCCTTCAAAGCTGGTGCAAGAGTCTGCCAACACCAACGATGTCCTTGCATAAGTTTTTGGGCTCTCTTAGTGCCCATTATTGCTGCTACTTCATCTTTTGACTCCTTTTGTGGTTGCCTTCATGTCTACATGTGCCAGCAACTGCCACTAGGCTAACGATAGGAAAACTGAACGTTCATGTGTGCTAAGGCCCGCGACTATCGCTGGTCATTGCTGAATTGCTCTAGTATGGACCCTACGATCTACTAGCGTCTACCATTGCCCGACAAAAGTTGTTGAGTCTCCTAAATCCAATGACTATCAAAGGTTCATTACTAGGCTTCCTCAGTGTTGGAACTAGTGTTTCTTAATGCCGCATTCACCCAACATAAAAAACTACCTCACAATAAAAGCTAGACAACCATTATGATCTTTTAGTTCTTGCCCTCACATCTACCTCCGCTAGTGAATGCCTAATTACAGTCGTTGGGCTCCCCCAACACTAGTGATGGTCATGGGGTGATCATCAGGCTTCCCTGGTGCTAATACTAGCATTTACACACGCCAGCAACTGCCTCAGAGAATTGACAAGGTTGTCCCTAGGTTCCCCTAATGTTAGCGTTGGTGTCTACCAACACCTGTAACTATCGAGTAGTAGTAGCAAGGCATTCGTTGGGTCCCTTTAAAGTTGGCACAAGTGTTTACTAGCACTAGCGATTTGTTGACAACAATCATTAGGCTCCCTTAATGCCGACCACTACTATTAAGGTATCGTTAAGCTCCTCCAGTGCTAGCCCTCGCGTCTACTTATGCGAGCAACGACCATCAAGCCATCGTTAGGGGAACCAAGTGCAGATCTTTATCGACACCAGCAATTATCACTGGGCCATCGCTTAGTTCCTCCAATGTTGGGGCTGTCCTCTGCCAATGCCGACGACCACATCGACATCAGTCGTTGCGCTCCTCCAACACTAACAATTGTCATGCAGTCATCGCTAAGGTCCGTCGATGCTATATTAATATCTATCAACATGAGCAATTGCCTACAAAAATAGCTGAGAAGTCTCTTGGTTTACCTCGTGCATACATTGATGTTTGCTAACACCAACAACAGCCTAGCACTAGTAGCTTAGCAGTCGTTTGTACCCACAAAGCTGGAGTGAGCATCGACCAGCACCAACACCTTTTTCGAAGTAGTTGTTGGGCTTTCCTAATATCAGCAACAGTTATGCGGTCATTGTTAGTCTCCTATCTATGCTAGCACTTGTGTCTAAAAACACGAGCAACTACTTGCAGTAATAGGGGGGAAGTCTTTTAGTTCACCTAGTGCTAGCATCGGCATCAGCTAACACCAATAACTACCTCATAATGGTAGTTGGGCAATCGTTGGGTTCCATGGAAACAAGTGTGAGCATCTGGTTGCCCCAACGACTTCCTTACAGCCATTGTTAAGCTTCCATAATGCCAACAACATTTGCCATTGGGTAATCATTGGGGCAACCCACTATAGATGTTTTGCCATTGTTGAGTTTCTCTAGTACTAACTCTCCGATTTTCTAGTGTCTACGATTGCCTAATAACACTTGTTGGGCTCTCCTAAATCAACTGATTATCTAAGGGTCGTCGCTGGGCTCCCTAGGTGCCGGCACTAGTGTTTTCCAATTTCATCATTTGCTAGTATGTATAACTACTCCGCACCAAAGGCTAGAAAGTCATTGGGCTCTTTTAGTGCTTGCCTTAGTGTCTACCTATGCCAGGGACTGCTTAGCTATAGTCTTAGGGCTCTCCCAGCACTAGCGACCATCATGGGGTACTCGTTGGGCTTCCCTTGTGCTAGTACTAGCATTTACAGATGCCGATAATTGCCTTACAGAATTAATAAGGCTCTCCCTAAGTTCCCCCAATGTCAGCGTCGGTGTTTGCCAACACTCGTAACTACCCAGTACTAGTAGCAAGGTAGCCGTTGGGTCCCCTCAAACGTGGCACGATACTAGCACTAATAACTTCTTCATGATAGTCATTAGGCTTTCCTAATGCCAAGCATTACTATTAGGGCATCATTAAACTCGTCTAGTGCTTGCTCTCACGTCTACCTACATCAACGACAACCGTTAGGCCATCTTGGGGGAACCTAGTGCAGATCTCCACTAACACCAGCAGTTATCATTGGGTCATTGCAAAGCTCCCTCTGTCGTGGCGTTGGCCTCTACCAGTGCCAATGAGTACCCCAACCTCAGTCGTTGGGCTTTTCCAACACAGCCAATTATCATGCAATCATCGCTAGGGTCCCTTAGTGCTGTCACTCATGTCTATCGACATTAGCAACTACCTATAGAAATAGCTGAAAAGTGTCTTGGTTTGCCCCGTGCTGACATTGGTGTCTCCCAACAATAACAACTAGCCTGCATTAGTAGCCGAATAGTAGATGGTTCCACTAAAGTTGGAGCGAGCATCTGCCAGCACCAACAACTTTTCTGCAGTAGTTGTTAGGCTTTCCTAATACCCGAAATTACCATGCGATCATCGTTAGTCTCCCTTGATGCTGGCACGACGTCCATCGATACCAACAACTGCCCACACCAATAGCAGGGAAGTCTTTTGGTTCACCTAGTGCTGGTGTCGGCGTGTGCCAACACCAATAACTACCCCATAATAGTTGTTGGGTAATCGTTGGGTTCTCTAAAACCAAGCGCATGCATCTACCAGCCCTAATGACTTTCCAACACTCGTCGTTAGGCTTTCATAATCCCAACAATGACTGCCACTGGGTAATCATTGGGGTAACCCACTATAGATCTTCGTGTGCCAGCACTAGCATCACCGACTGCCCAATAGTAGTCATTGGGCTCTACCAACATGAGCAACTATCATTGGGTCATTGCTAGGTCGGCCCGATACTAGCACTACGATCTATTTATGCTAATAACTACCCTGCAATACTGGTTGCACAGTCCTTGGGTTCCTTTTATGCAAGGTGTCATCATCTTTCAACACTAATAACTACCCTCTAATAATGACTTGGCAGTCGTTAGGTTCCTTCAAAGCTAGTGCGACAGTCTGCCAGCACCAATGATGTCCCTGCATAAGTTTTTAGGCTCTCCTAGTGCGTGCTACTACTGCTACTTCGTAGTTCAACTCCTTTTGTGGTTGCCTTCATGTGTACATGTGCCAGCAACTGCCACTAGGCTAACAATAAGAAAACTGAACGCTGATAATTGCTAAGGCCTGCGACTGTCGCTAGGTCATTACTTTGGGCTCCCTCGGTGTCGACACTAGTGTTTCTCAATGCCACCTTTAGCCAACACTAATAACTACCTCGGCATAAAAGTTGGATAATCGTTGGGCTCTTTTAGTGCTTGCCCTGGCATCTACCACCACTAGTGACTACCTAACTATAGTCATTGGGCTCCTCCAACACTAGCACCGATCATGGGGTGATCGTTGGGCTTACCTGGTCCTAATACTAGCGTTTACACACACTGACAACTACCTCGCAGAAACGACAGGGCTATCCTTAGGTTCCCCTAGTGTTTGCACGGTTGTCTGCTAACACCCTTAACTACTCAGCAGTAGTAGCAAGTCAGCCGTTTGGTCCCCTTGAAATTGGCACGAGAGTCTACTTGCACCACCAATTTGTTCACAACAGTCATTGGGCTCTCCCAAGGCCGACTAATACTTCTAGGGTGTCGTTAAGCTCCTCCAATGCTTGGCCTTGCGTCTACCTACACATGCGACAACCGTTAGGCCATCATTGGGGGAACCCAGCATAGATCTTTATCGACACCAGCAGTTATCACTAGGCCATTGCTTGGCTCCCCCAGTGCTGGCGCTAGCCTTTGCCAGAGTCCATGACTGCCCTAACATCAGTCATTACAGTCTTCTAAAACTAGCAATTGTCATGCAGTCTTCATTAGTCTCTCTCTAAACTAGCACTCACGTCTATCGACACCAGCATCTGCTCGCAGTAATAGGGGGAAGTCTTTTAGTTCACCTCGTGCTAGCATCTGTGTTTGCTAACACCAATAACTACCCCATAATTGTAGTTAGGCAATCGTTGGATTTCCTAGAAACAACTGTGAGCACCTGCCTGCCCCAACAACTTCCTTTCAGCCGTTGTTAGGCTTTCATAATGCCAACAACAGTTGCCATTGGGCAATCATTGGGGCAACCCACTATAGATGTTTGGCAGCTTTAGTGACTATCGTTAGGTCTTCGTCGAGTTTTATTTATACAAGCAGTGGCATCTACTACCATCAATGAATACCCGATAGCAATCATTGGGATCTACCAACACTCATAACTGCCCCATAACAATGACTTGGCAATCACAGGGTTTTTTCAAAGCTGGCACGAGTGTCTACCAGCACCAATGACATCCCTGCATAAGTTTTTGGGCTCTCCTAGTGCCCACTACTACAGCTACTTTGTCATTCAACTCCTTTTGCGGTTGGTGTCATGTCTACCTATGTCAGCAATTGCCACTAGGCTAACGAAAGGAAAACTCAACTTCGATGCCTACTAGGGCCGGCGATTGTTGCTAGGCCATTGCTGAGTTGCTCTAGTAATAACTCTCCGATCTACTAGTATTTATGATTGGCCAATAACACTTTTTAGGCTCTCCTAAATCTAGTGACGATCTAATGGTTATCGCTAGGCTCCCCTGATGCTGACACTAGTATTTTCCAATTTCGTCATCTGTCAGTACCTATAATGACCCTGTAACAAATGCTAGAAAGTCATTAGGCTCTTTTAGTGCTTGTGCTCACGTCTATCTGCGCTAGTTACTACTTAGCTATAGTTGTAGGGCTCCCGTAACAACAGCAACTATCATGAGGTAATCGTTGGGCTTTCCTTATGCTCGTACTAGCGTTTACAAACACCAATAACTGCCTCACAGAAATGACAGGGCTCTCCCTAGGTTCCCCAAGTGTCAGCGTCGGTGTCTGCCAACACCCGTAACAACCCAGTAGTAGTAAGACAGCTGTTAGGTCCCCTCAAACTTGGCATAAGGGTCTACTAGCCCCAGTGACTTCTTCACGATAGTCGTTGGGCTCTCTTAATGCCAACCATTGCTATTAGGGTGTCGTTAAGCTCGTCTAGTGCTTGCTCTTGCGTTTACCTACACTAGTGACAACCATTAGGCCATCTTGAGGGAACCCAGTGCAGATATCTACCGACACCAGCAGCTACCGTTAGGTCATTGCATAGCTCCCCCAGTGCTGGCGCTGACCTCTACCAGTGCCGATGACTACCCCAACATTAGTCGTTGGGCTCGTCCAACACAGCCAACTATCATGCAATCATCACTAGAGTCCCTTAGTATTGGTACTCACATCAATCGACATGAGTAACTGCCTGCAAAAATAGCTGAGAAGTCTCTTTGTTTGCCTCGTGTTGACATCGGTGTCTCCCAACACCAACAACTACACTGCATTTGTAACTGAATAGTCAATGGTTCCGCCAAAGTTGGAGCGAGTATCTGCCAGCTCCAACAACTTTCCTGCAGTAGTTGTTGGGCTTTCCCAATACCAAAAATAGCCACGTAGTAATCGTTAGTCCCCGTTGATGCTGGCATTAACGTCTATCAATGCCACCTATTGCCCATAGCAATAGCAAGGAAGTCTTTTGGTTCACTTAGTGGTGATAACTACCACGCAACAGCAGTTGGGCAATCATTGGGTTCCCAAAAAACAAGCACGAGCATTTGCTTGCCTCAATGACTTCCCAACAACCGTCGTTGGGCTCTCGTAACGCCAACAACGACTACCATTGGGCTATCACTAAAAAAACCCAGCATAAATGTTTGGGAGTTTTAGTGACTATCATTGGGTCTTCATTGAGATTCGTTTCTACTAGCACTGGCATGTACCAGCATTAGTGACTGCCTAATAGTAGTCAATAGGCTCTACTAACACGAGCGACTGTCATTAAGTCATCGCGAGGTTGCCTTGGTGCTAGTACTAGCATCTATCGATGCTAAGAACTACCTCACAATAATGGTTGGGCAGTCCTTGGGTTCCTCTTATTCTGATGTCATCCTCGCCCAATACTAATAATTACCCCGTAACAAAGACTTAGAAGTTGTTAGGTTCGTTTAAAGCTGGTGCGAGTGTCTATCAGCACCAGCAATGTCCCAGCATAAGTTTTTGGGCTCTTCAGTGCCCAGTACTACTGCTACGTCATCTTTCAACTCCTTATGTGATTGCCTTCAAGTCTACCTGTGCCAGCAACTCCCACTAGGCTAACGTTAGGAAAACCCAGCGCTGATGTCTGTTAAGGCTTGTAACTATCGCTAGATCATTGCTGAGTTGCTCTAGTACTGAAGCTGTGGTCTACTAGTGTCTACCATTGCCCGACCAAAGTTGTTGGGCTCTCCTAAATCCAGTGACCATCAAATGGTTGTTGCTGGGCTCCCTTGATGCCGACACTAGTGTTTCTCAATGCTGTCTTCGACCAACACCTATAACTACCCTACAACAAAAGCTGGATAGTCATTGAGCTCTTTTAGTGCTTGCCATCATATCTACATGTGCGAGTGACTGCCTAACTATAGTCGTTGGGCTCTCCTTACACTTACGACGGTCATGGGGTGATTGTTGGGCTTCCATGGTACTAACGCTAGCATTTACACATACTAGCAACTGCCTCACTGAAATGACACAACTGTCCCTAAGTTTCCCTAATGTCAGTGCCAGTGTCTGCCAACACCCGTAACTACCCAGTAGTAATAGCAAGGCAGCCATCGAGTCCTTTTAAAGTTGGCACATGGTCTACAAGCACGAGCGACTTCTTCACAATAATCATTGGACTCTCCCAATGTCGACCACTATTATTAAGGGGTCGTTAAGCTCCTCCAATGCTTGTCCTCACGTCTGCCTATGCCAACGACAACCATTAGGCCTTTATTGGGGGAACCCAGCACAGATCTCTACCGATACCAACAGTTGTCTTTAGGTCATTACTTTATTCCCCTAGTGCTGGCGCTACCCTTTGCCAGTGCCGACGACTACGCCAACATTAGTCGTTGGGCTCTTCCAACACTAGCAAGTATCATGTAGTCATCGCTAGAGTCCCCAGGTGCTGGCACTAGCACTCACAACTATCAACATGAGCAATTACCTGTAGAAATAGTTGTGAAGTCTCTTGGTTCACCTTATGCTGACAGCGATGTTTGCCAACACCAACAACTGCCCCGCACTAGTAGCTGAGTAGTTGTTGGTTCCCTCAAAGGTGGAGCAAGCGTCTACCAGCACCAACACTTCTCCTGCAGTAGTTGTTAGACTTTCCCACTACCAGTAACAGTCATGCTGTCATTGTTAGTCTCCTTTGATGTTGGCACTCGCGTTTATCAACACTAGCAACTGCCCGTAGCAATAGGAAGGAAATCTTTTAGTTCACCTGGTGTCGGCGTCGGAGTGTGCCAACACTAATAATTACCCCACAATAGTAATTGGACAATTTTTGGGTTTCTTAAAAACAAGAGCAAGCTTCTGCTTGCCCCAACGACTTCCCAACAGCCATCATTAGGCTCTCGTAATACCTAAAAGTCATTAGGCTCTATTAACGTGAGCGATTATCATTCAATTGTCGCTAGGTTGCGTCGGTATTAGCACTAGCATCTATCGATGCTAACAACTACTCTACCATACTAGTTGTGCAGCCCTTAGGTTCCTCTTAAGCTGGTGTCATCATCTCCCGACACTAATAACTACCGTATAACAATGGCTCGACCATCACTAGGTTGCTTCAAAGCTGGCGCAAGTGTTTGCGAGCACCAACAACGTCCCTGCATAAGTTTTTGGGTTCTCTTAGTGCCCACTACTACTGCGACTTCGTCGTTCGACTCCTTTTGTGGTTGCCGTCATGTCTACCTATGCCAACAACTACCATTAGACTAACGATAGGAAAATCCAATGCTGATGTCAGTTAAGGACTGCGACCGTCGTTAGCTCATTATTAAATCGCTCTACTACTAAATCTGTGATCTATTAGTATCAGCGATTGCCTGATAATAGTTCTTGGGTTTTCCTAAATCTACCAACTATCTAAGGGTCATCGATGGGCTCCCCCGGTGCCAGCACTAGTGTTTCCTGATTTCGTCATCTGCGAGTACCTATAACTACCCCTCAACAAAGGCTGGACAGTCATTAGGCTCTTTTAGTGCTTGTCCTCATGTCTACCTACACCATTGACTGCCTAGCCATAGCCGTAAGTCTCACCCAACACCAGTGGTTGTTATGGGGCAATCATTGGGCTTTTCTTATCCTAGTATTAGCGTTTACAGAAACTGACAACAGCCTCACAAAAATGATAAGGCTCTCTTGAGGTTCCTCTAGTATCGGCGTTGATGTCTATCAACACCCGTAACTACCCAATAGTAGTAGCAAGGCAGCCATTAGGTCCTCTCAAATTTTGCATGAGGGTCTACTAACACCAGCGACTTCTTCATGATAGTTACTACTAGGGCATCGTTAAGCCCATATAGTGCTTGCCCTCACGTCTACCTATGCTAGCGATAACCGTTAAGCTATCGTTGGGGGAACCCAATGCAAATCTCTATCGACACCAACAGCTACAGCTGGGTCATTGCATAGCTCCCCCTATGCTAGAGCTAGCCTCTGTTATTGCCGACGACAACCCAAACATCACTCATTGGGCTCTTCCAATAACAGTAACTGTCATGCAGACATAGCTATGATCCTCTGGTGCTGTTACTCGCATCCATCAACATGATCACGTGCCTGCAGAAACAGCTGAAAAGTCTTTTGATTTGCCTCGTGCTAACATCAGTGCATCTTAATACCAACAACTTCCTCAAAGTAGTAGCTGTGTAGTTGTTAGTTTAGCCAAAGCTTGAGCGAGCATCAGCGAGTTCTAACAGCTTTCCCGCATTAGTTGTTAGTCTTTCTCAATTCCAAAAATAGCCATGTGATAATCGTTAGTCTCCCCCAATACTGGTACAGGTGTCTATCGATACCAGCAACTACCCACGGTAGTAACGAGGAAGTCTATTGGTTCACTTAATGATGGTGTTGGCATGTGCCAACACAAATAACTACCCCAAAATAGTAGTTAGGCAATCGTTGCGTTCCCAAAAAATAAGCTCGAGCATCTATCTGCCCTAATGACTTCCCAACAGCCGTTGTTAGGCTCTCGTAACACCAACAATGACTGCCATTGAGCTATCATTAAAGCGACCCAATGTAGATGTTTGGTAGCTTTAGTGACTATCGTTGGGTCTTCACTGAATTTTGTTTATGCAAGAACTGGTATCTATTAGCATCAGATGACTACCCAATAGAAATCATTGGGCTCTACTAAGACAAGCGACAATCATATGGTCGTCGTTAGCTTGCCCCAGTACTAGCAATAACATATGTCGATGCTAACAACTACCCCGCAATATTGGTTACGCAATCCTTAGGTTCCTCTTATGCTGGTGTCATCATCTTCCAACACTAATAACTACCCCGTAACAATGGCTCGGCAGTCATTGGGTTCCTTCAAAGCTGGTAGGAGAGTCTGCCAGCACCAATGACATCCCTGCATAAGTTTTTGGGCTCTCCTAGTGCCCACTACTCTTGCTACATCGTCATTCAACTGCTTTTGTGGTTGCCTTCATGTCTACATGTGCTAGCAACTGCCACTAGGCTAACGATAGGAAAACCCAACGCTAATGTCTGCTAAGACCTATGACTGTCGCTAAGTCATTGCTGAGTTACCCTAGTACTAACCCTAAGGTTTATTAGCGTCTATGATTGCTCGACAAAAGTTCATGGGCATTCCTAAATTTAGTGACTATCAAAAGGTCATCGCTAGGCTCCCTCATTGTTGGCATTGATGTTTCTCAATGCCACCTTCAACCAATACCTATAACTACCTTGCAATAAAAGCTGGATAGTCGTTGGGCCTCTTTTAGTGCTTGTCCTTGCATCTACCTCTGCTAATGACTACCTAACTACAGTCATTGGAATCCTCCAACACTAGCAATGGTCATAGGGTGATCGTTGAGCTTTCTTGGTGCTAATATTAGCATCTACAAGCACCGGCAATTGCCTCGCAGAAATGACAGGGCTTTCCTTAGGTTCCCTTAGTGTCAGCGCCAGTGTCTGCCAACACTCGTAACTACCCAGTAGTAGTAGGAAGGCAGTCGTTGGGTCCTCTCAAAGTTGGCACAAGGGTTTACCAGCATTAGTGATTTGTTCACAACAGTCATTGGGCTCTCCTAATGCCGACCACTACTACTAGGTTATCGTTAAGCTCATCCAATGCTTGCCTTCACATCTACCTACACCAGCAATAACCGTTTGGTCATCGTTGGGGATGTCGCAGGTGCTGGCAGACACTTGTACTAGCTTTGAAGGAACCCAGCGACTGCCGAATCATTATTACGGGGTAGTTATTAGTGTTGGCAGATGATGACACCAGCATAAGAGAAGCCCAAGGATTACGCAACCAGTATTATAGTATAGTTATTAGCATCGATAGATGCAATTGCTGGTACCTAAGAAACCTAGTGATGAGCCAATGATAGTCGCTCGTGTTGGTAGATCCCAATGATTGCTATTGGGTAATCATTGATGGTAGTAGATGCTAGTGCTTGCACAAACAAAACTCGACGAAGACCTAATGATAGTCACTAATGGTACTAAACATTTATAGTGGGTTGCCCCAAGGATTGCCCAATGGCAGGCATTGTTGACATTATGAGAGTGTAACGACCGTTGCAAGGAAGTCGTTGGGGCAAGTTGATGCTCACACTTATTTTTAGGGAACCCAACGATTGCCCAACTACTATTATGGGGTAGTTATTGGTGTTAGCAGACGCTGTTGCTAGCACTAGGAGTTCCCTTCAATTGTAGAGAGCAGTTGTTGGTGTCGATAGACGCGAGTGCTAGTATTGTGGGAGACTAACAATGACCGCATGACTATTGCTAATATAAGGAAAGCCCAACTACTAACATGGGAAAGGTGTTGGTGCTCGAAAATGCTCACTCCTGCTTTTCGGGAACCAACGACTGCTCAGCTACTAGTGCGAGGCTATTTTTGGTGTTGGCAGACATTGATGTCAACACGAGGTGAATTGAAAGGCTTCTTAGCTATTTCTACAGGTAGTTGCTCATGCCGATGGATGCTAGTGCCAGCATCAAGGGACCCTAGCGATGACTACATGACCGTTACTAGTGTTGGAGGAGCCCAATGATGTTGGGGTAGTCGTCGGCATTGGCAGAGGCCAGCACCAGCACTAAAGGAGCTAAGCAATGGCCCAACGATAGCTGCTGGTGTCGATAGAGATCTACACTGGGTTCCCCAATGATTTCTTAACTGTTATCACTGGCGTAGGTAGACATGAGGGCAAGCACTAGATGAGCTTAACAACACCTTAGTAATAGTGGTCAGCATTAGGAAAGCCCAATGACTGTTGTGAACAAATCGCTTGTGTTGACCCTCGTGCCAACTTCGAAGGGACCCAACGGTTGTCTTGCTACTACTACTGGGTAGTTACAGGTGTTGGCAGATACCGGTACCTACGCTAAGGGAACTTAAGGATAGCCTTGTCATTTCTGCGAGGCAATTACTGATGTATGTAAAAGCTAGTATTAGCACCAAGTAGGCCCAACGATCACCCCATAATTGTCGCTAGTGTTTGGGGAGCCCAACGATTGTAGTTAATAGTCACTAGCAGAGGTAGATGCAAGGGCAAGCACTAAAAGAGCCTAATAACTATCCAGCTTTTCTGCGAGGTACTTATTGGTGTTAGCAAAAGGCGGCATTGAGAAACAGTAGTGCTAGCACCAGGGTAGCCCAGCGACGACCCTTTGATTGTCATTGGATTTAGGGAAGCCCAATAACTTTTCTCAGGCAATCGTAGATGCCAGTAGACCGCAGGGTTAGTATTAGAGCAACTCAGCAATGACCTAGCGATAGTTACGGGCCTTAGCAGACATCAGCATTGGGTTTTCCTATCGTTAGCCTAGTTACAGTTGCTGGCACATGTAGACATGGAGGCAACCATAAAAAGAGTCAAACGACGAAGTAGCAGTAGTAGTGGGCACTAGGAGAGCCCACAAACTTATGCAGGGACGTCGCTTCTGCTGGTAGATTTTCGCACCAGCTTTGAAGGAACCCAGCAAGTGGCGAGTCATTGTTACGGGGTAGTTATTAGTGTAGGGAGATAATGAAACCAGTATAAGAGAAACCTAAGGGCTGTGTAACTAGTATTGCATTGTAGTTGTTAGCATCGATAGATGCTAGTGCTAGTACCAGAGTAATTTAGCAACGACCCAATAATAGTCGCTTGCGTTGGTAGAGCCCAATGACTGCTATTGGGCAGTCGTTGATGCTAGTAAGTGCCAGTGCTTGCACAAAAAAAACTCGATGAAGACCCAATGATAGACACAAAAAAAACTTGTTGTTGGCATTATGAGGGCCCAACGACTACTGTTGAAAAGTCTTTGGGGCTGGCAGATGCATGTGCTTGTTTTTGAGGAACCCATTGATTACCCAACTACTATTTTGGGGTTGTTATTGGTGTTGGCACACGTCAACACTAGCGCTAAGTGAACCAAAAGACTTCTTGGCTATTAATGCGGGTGGTTGTTAGTGTCAATAGACGCCGTGCCAGCATCAGGGGAGACTAACGATGATCACATGACTGTTTCTAGTATTAGGAAAGCCCAATAATTATTGCAGGAATGTTGTTAGAGCTGATAGATGCTCGCTCCACCTTTGATAGAACCATAGACTATTCAGCTACTAGTGCGGGGCAGTTATTGTTGTTGGGCGACACCGATGTCAACACGAGGCAAACCAAGAGGCTTCTCAACTATTTTTATAGGCAGTTACTCATCTCGATAGACGTGAATGCCAGCACTAGGGGACCCTAGCAATGAATGCATAAGAGTTGGTTGTGTTGGAAGAGCCCAACGACTGATGTTAGGGTAGTCGTCGACAATGGTAGAGGCTAGCACTAGCCTAAGGGAGCTATGCAATGACTTAACGATAGCTGCTGATGTCAATAGAGTCTGCACTGGGTTCCTTCAAGTGGCCCAACAGTTGTCACTGCCATATGTAGACGTGAGGGCAAGCGTTAGATGAGCTTAACTATGCCCTCGTAGTAATGGTTGGCATTGGGAGAGCCTAACGACTATCGTGAAAAAGTTTTTGGCACTAGTAGACCCTTTTGCCAAGTTTGAGGGGACCCAACGGCTGCCTTGCTGCTACTACTAAGTAGTTACGGGTGTTGGCAGACACTAGTGTCGACACTGGTGAAACCTAGGGAGAGCCCTGTTATTTTCGTAAGGTAGTTGTCATGTTTGTAAACGCCAATACTTATAGAAGAGAAGCCCAACGATTACCCCATGAAAGTCGTTGATGTTGGGGCAACCTTACACCTATAGCTAGGTTGTCACTAGGATAAGTAGACGTGAGGGCAAGCATTAAAAGAGCCCAATCACATTCCAGGCTTTATTGTGAGGTAGTTATAAGTAGTAGCGGATGACAAAATGAGGAAACGTTAGTCCTGGTAGTGGGGAAGCCCAGCGACAACTCTTAATTAGTCGCCAAATTTAGGAGAGCCAAAAAAGTGTTATTGGGCAATCGCAGACACTAATAGATGAGAGAGTCAGTACAAGAGCAACTCAGCAATAACCTAGCGACAGTTATGGGCCTTAGCAAACATCAATGTTGAGTTTTCCTATCATTAGCCTAGTGCCAGTTGCTAGCACAGGTAGACATGATGAGAACTGCAAAAAGAGTCGAACGATAAAGTAGTAGTAGTAGTGGGCTCTTGAAAAGTCCAAAAATTTATGCGCAAACATCGTTGGAGTAGCACACATTCGTATCAGCTTTGAAGGAACGCAGTGACTGCTGAGTTATTGTTACGGGGTAGTTATTATTGCTGGCAGATGACGACACCAGCATGAAAGGAACCCAAGGACTGTGCAACCAGAATTATAGGGTAGTTGTTAGCATTGGTAGATGCTATTGCTGGTAGCCGGCCAACCTTACGATGAGACAATGATAGTCGTTCGCTTTAATAGATCCCAATGACTACTATTGGGCAATCGTTGGTGCTAGTAAATGCTAGTACTTGCACAAACAAAGCTCAACAAAGACCCAACGATAGTCACTAAAGCTGCCAAATATTTATAGTGGGTTGCCCCAATGATTCCCTAATGGCAGTCGTTGTTGGCATGAGAGCCTAACAATGGCTATAAGGAAGTCATTGGGGTAGTTATTGGTGTTAGTAGGCGTTGATGCTAACACTAAGTGAGCTAAAAGACTTCTCTCCTATTGCTGTGAGCAGTTGCTAGTATCGATAGACGCGAGTGCTAGCATAGAGGGAGACTAACGATGATCGCATGAAAGCTGCTGATATCAAGAAAGCCTAATAACTATTACGGGAAAGGTATTAGTCCTTGTAGATGCTCGCTCCAACTTTGCGGGTACCAACGACTGCTCAGCTACTAGTGCAGGGCTGTTGTTGGTGTTGGCAGACATCGATGTCAACACGAGGCAAACCAAAAGACTTCTCAGCTATTTCTGCAAGCAGTTGCTCATGTCGATAGTAGCTAGTGCTGGCAGAAGGGGACCATAGCGATGGCTGCATGACAGTTGCTAATGTTGGAGGAGCCCAATGACTGATGTTGCGGTAGTCGTCGGCACTGGCTGAGGCCAGCGCCAGCACTAGGGGAGCTAAGCAATGGCTTAGCGATAGCTGTTGGTATCGGTAGAGGTATGCGTTGGGTTCTCCCAACGATGGCCTGACGGATGTTGTTGGCATAGATAAACACCAAGGCAAGCACTGGAGGAGCTTAACGACACCTAGTAGTAGTGGTTGACATTGGGAGAGCCCAATGACTGTTGTGAACCAATCCTCGTGCTAGTAGACCCTTATGCCAACTTCGAAGGGACCCAACGGCTGCCATGCTGCTACTACTGGGTAGTTATGGGCCTTGGCAGACACTAGTGCCGACACTAGGGGAACCTAAGGATAGCCTTTTCATTTTTACGAGGCAATTGCTGGTGTGTGTAAAAGCCAGTAGTACAAAGGAAGCCCAACGATCACCCCATGACCGTCGCTAGTGTTTGGGGAGCCCAACGAATGTATTTAAGCAGTCACTAGAGGAGGTAGATGTGAGGGCATGCACTAAAAGAAACCAACGACTGTCCAGCTTTTGTTACGAGGTAGTTATTGGTGTTAGATAAAGGTGATATTAAGAAACACTAGTGCCGGCATTAGGGGAGCCTAACGATGACCCTTTGATAGTCACTAGATTTAGGAGAGCCCAACAACTGTTATTGGGCAATTGTAAATGCTAGTAGACTGCAGGGTCAGTATTGGAGCAACTCAGCAATGACTTAGCGACAGTTGCAGGCCTTAGCAGACATCAGTGTTAGGTTCTCTTATTGTTAGCCTAGTTGTAGTTACTAGCACATGTAGACATTAAGGCAACCACTAAAGGACTCGAACGACGAAGTAGCAGTAGTAGTGGGCACTAAGAGAGCCTAAAAACTTATGTAGGGACGTCGCTGGTCCTGGTAGACTTTGGCACCAACTTTGAAGGAACCTAGTGATTACCGAGTCATTGTTATGGGGTAGTTATTACTGTTGAGAGATGATGACACCAACATAAGAGGAACCTAAGAACTATGCAACCAGCATTGTGTGGGAGTTGTTAGCATCGATAGATGCTAGTGCTAGTACTAAGGCAACCTAACGACGACCCAATGATAGTCGCTTGCGTTGATAGAGCCTAATGACTGCTATTGGGCAGTCATTGATGCTAGTAAATATGAGTGCTTGCATAAACAAAACTCGACGAAGACCCAATGATTGTCACTAAAGCTGCCTAACATTTACTGTGGGTTGCCCCAATGATTGCCTAATGGCCCTTGTTGTTGGCATTATGAGAGCCTAACGATGACTGTTTGAAAGTTGTTAGGGTTGGCACATGCTTGTGCTTATTTTTAGGGAACCCAACGATTGGCCAACTATAATTATGAGGTAGTAATTAGTGTTAGCACACGCCAACACTAGTTTTAAGTGAACCAAAACACTTCAGTACTATTGCTATGGGCAGTTGTTGGTGTCGATAGATACTGTGCCAGCATCGGGGGAGACTAACGATGACCTCGTGGCTTTTTCTGGTATTAGGAATCTCCAACAACTACTGTGGGAAAGTTATTGGTACTGGCAAATGCTCACTCCAACTTTGGTAGAACCATTGACTATTCAGCTACTAATGCAGGGAAATTGTTATTGTTGAGAGACACCGATGTTAGCACGAGGCAAACTAAGAGACTTGTTAGCTATTTTTATGGGTAATTGCTCATGTCGATAGACGTGAGTGCGTGCACTAGGGGACCTTAGCGATGATTGCATGATAGTTGCCTATGTTGGAAGAGCCCCATGACTGACATTGGGGTAGTCGTTGACACTAGTGGAGGCTAGTGCCAGTATAAGGGGAGCTGTGCAATGACCCAATGATAACGGCTGGTATTGGTAGAGATCTGTATTGGGTTCCCCTAAGATGGCCTAACGGTTGTCACTACCAGAAGTGGATGCTAGGGCAAGCACTACACGAGCTTAACTATGCCTTCATAGTAATGGTTAGCATTGGGATATCGGTTGTGCTAGCAAACATTTATGCTAATTTTGAAAGAACCCAGCGATTGTCGAGTCATTATTACAGGGTAGTTATTAGTGTTGGCAGATGATGACACTAGCATAAGAAAAACACAAGGACTGCGCAACTAGTATTGTAGAGTAGTGGTTAGCATCGATAGACGTTATTGCTGGTACCTAGGCAACCTAGCGACGAGCCATTGATTGTCACTCGTGTCGTAGATCCCAATGACTGCTATTGGGCAATCGTTGATGCTAGTAGATGCCAGTGCTTACACAAAAAAAATTCGACAAAGACCTAACGATAGTCACTAAAGCTGCCAAACATTTATAGTGGGCTAACCTAACAATTGGCCAATGGCAGCAGTTGTTGGCATCATGAGAGCCTAACACAACTGTTAAGAGGTCATTAGAGGCAGGCAGATGCTCGCGCTTGTTTTCAGGGAACCCAACTATTGCCCAACTTCTATTATAGGGTAGTAATTAATGTTAGCAAACGTCGACGCTAGCACCAAGTGAACTAAAAGACTTCCCTTCTATTGCTGCAAACAGCTGTTGGTGTCGATAGAAGCGAATGCTAGTATAGAGAGAGACTAACGATGATCGCATGACTGTTGCTGGTGTTGGAAAAGCCCAATAACTATTACAGGAAAGGTATTGGTGCTCACACATGCTCGCTCCAACTTTGCGGGTACCAGCGACTGCTCAGCTATTAGTGCAGGGTTGTTGTTGGTGTTGGCAGACATCGATGTCAGCATGAGGTGATCCAAAAGACTTCTCAGCTATTTCTACAGGCAGTTGCTCATGTCGATAGATACTAGTGCTAGCATCGGGGAACCCTAGCGATAACTGCATGATAGTTGCTATTATTGGAGGAGCCAAACAACTGATGTTAGGGTAGTCATCGGCACTGGCAGAGGCTAGAGCCAGCATAAGGGGAGCTAAGCAATGGCCTAGCGATAGCTGCTGGTGTCGGTAAAGATCTGCGTTAGGTTTCCACAACGATGGCCTAACAATTGTCTCTGGCATAGGTAGACGCGAGGGCAAGCACTAGAGAAGCTTAATGACACCCTAATAATAGTGGTCGACATTGAGAGAGCCCAACGATTGTTGTGAACAAATCGCTGGTGCTAATAGAACCTCGTGCCAAGTTCGAAGGGACCCAATGGCTTCCTTGGTACTACTACTGGGAAGTTATGGATGTTGGAAGACACCGACGCTCACATTAGGGGAACCTAGGGACAGTCTTGTCATTTCTGTGAGGTAGTTACCGGTGGGTGAAAACGCTAGTATTAGTACTAGGGAAGCCCAACGATCACCCCATGACAGTCACTAATGTTGGAGGAGCCCAACGACTGTAGTTAGGTAGTCACTAGCGAAGGTGGATACGAGGGCAAGCATTAAAAGAGCCCAACGACTGTCCAACTTTTGTTGCGAGGTGGTTATTGGTGTTGGTTAAAGGCGACAATGAGAAACACTAGTGCCGGCACTGGCGGAGCCCAACGACGACCCTTTGATAATCACTGAATTTAGGAGAGCCCAACAACATTTGTCGGGCAATCGCAGACGCTAGTAAACCGCAGGGTCAATCCTAGAGCAACTCAGCAATGACTTAGCGACTCTTGCGGGCCTTAACAGACATGAAGGTTAGGTTTTCCTATCGTTAACCCAGTGGCAGTTACTAGCACATGTAGACATGATGGCAACCACAAAAACAGTTTAATGATGAAGTAGCAGTAGTAGTGGGCATTAGGAGAGCTCAAAAACTTATGTAGAGACATCACTGGTGCTGGCAAACTTTAGCACCAGCTTTGAAGGAACCCAGCGATTGCTAAGTCATTTTTACAGAGTAGTTATTAGTGTTGAGAGATGCTGACACTAGCATAAGAGGAACCCAAGGACCACGCAACTAATATTGCAGGATAGTTGTTAGCATCGATAGATGCTAGTGCTAATACCGGGTCAACCTAGCGATGACCCAATGATAGTCGCTCGTGTTGGTGGAGCCCAATGACTGCTATTGGACAGTTATTGATTCTAGTAGATTCCAATTCTTGCACAAACAAGACTAGACAAATACCCAACAATAGTCATTAAAGGTGGCAAACATCCACAATGGGTTGCCCCAATGATTACGCAATGGCAGTCATTGTTGGCATTATGAGAGCCTAATGACGACTGTTGGAAAGTCGTTGGGGCTGGCAGATGCTCGCACTTGTTTTTAAGGAACCCAACGATTGCCCAACTACTATTGTCGGGTAGTTATTGGTCTTGGCACATGCCGACACCAGCACTAGGTGAACCAAAAGACTTCCCTGCCATTACTGTCGGCAGTTGTCGGTGTCGATAGACGTAGTACCAGTGTTGAAGGAGACTAACGATGATCGCACGGCTGTTTTTGGTATTAGGACAGCCCAATAACTGCTACGAGAAAGTTGTTGGTGCTAGCAGATGCTCACTCCAAATTTGGCAGAACCATCGACTATGCAGCTAGTAATGCTGGGCAGTTGTTGGTGTTGGGAGACACCAATGTCAGCACGAGGTAAACTAAGAAACTTCTCAGCAATTTTTGTAGGTAATTGCTTATGTCAAAAGACGCGAGTGCCAACACTAGGGACTCTATCGATGACTGCATGGTAGTTGGCTGCGTTGGAAGAGCCTAACAACTGATGTTGGGGTAGTCATCGGCACTGGTAGAGGCCAGTGCCAGCATAGGGGGACCTTTGCAATGACCCAATGATAGATGTTGGTGTCGGTAGAGATCTGCACTAGGTTCCCCCAAGTTGGCTTGAAAATTGTTATTGGCATAGGTAGATGCGAGGGTAAGCACTAGACGAGCTTAACGACGCCCTAGTAGTGGTGGTTGGCATTGGGAAAGCCCAATGACTATCATGAAGTTGTTGGTGCTAATAGACCCTCGTGCCAAGTTTGAGCGGACGCAACGGCTTCCTTGCTACTACTATAGGGTAGTTATGGTGTTGGCAAACACTGGCTGTGACACTAGGGGAACTTAGGGACAGCCCTGTCATTTTTGTGAGGTAGTTGGCAGTGTGTGTAAACGATAGTTTTAGCACCAGTAAAGGCCAACGATGACCCCATGACGGTCGCCAGTGTTGAGAGAGCCTAACGACTGTAGTTAGGCAACCACTAGCGGAGGTAGATGCGAGGGTAAGAACTAAAAGAGCCCAACGACTGTTGTTAATATTGTTGGCTAAAAGCGACATTGAGAAACACTGGTGCTGGCACCGAGGGAGCCCAGCCATGACCCTTTGATAGTCAAAGGATTTAGGACACCTTAACAATTTTTTTCAGGTAATCGCAAATACTAGTTGACTGCAGGGTTAGTACTAGACCAGCTCAATAATGACGACCTAGCAATAATCACGGGCCTTACCAAATATTAGCGTTGGGTTTTCCTATCGTTAGCCTAGTGGTAGTTGCTGGCACATGTAGACAAGAAGGCAACCACAAAAGGAGTCGAATGATGGAGTAGCAATAGTAATAGGCAATAAGAGAGCCCAAAAACTTATGCAAGGACGTCGTCGGTGCTGGCACACTCTCGCACCAGCTTTGAAGGAATCCAGCGACTGCCGAGTCATTGTTACGGGGTAGTTATTAATGTTGGGAGATGATGACACCAGTATTGTGGGAAAGTTTTTAGCATCTATAGATGCTAGTGCTAGTATCGAGGCAACCTAACGATGACCCAATGATAATTGCTCGCATTGGTAAAGCCTAATGACTACTAATGGGCAGTCATTGATGGTAGTAGATGTCAATGCTTGCACAAACAAAACTCGACGAAGACCCAGTAATAGTCACTAAAGGTGCTAAGCATCTACTATGGGCTGCCCCAATAATTGCCCAATAGCAGTCGTTGTTGGCACTATGAGAGCCTAACGACACTGTTGGAAAGTCGTTAGGGCTGGCAGATGCTCGCATTTGTTTTTAGGGAACCCAGCGATTGCCCAACTACTATTGTTGGGTAGTTATTAGTGTTGGCACACGCCCACACCAGCACTGTGTGAACCAAAAGAGTTCCCTACAATTGCTGGGGGCAGTTGTTGGTGTTGATAGACGTGGTGCTAGTATCAGAGGAGACTAACGATGATCACATGGCTGCTTTTGGTATTGGAAAAGCTTAACAACTACTGCGGGAAAGTTGTTGGTGCTGGCAGATGCTCACTCTAACTTTTGCAGAACCATCAACTATTCAGCTACTAATGTAGGGCAGTTATTGGTGTTGAGAGACGCCAATGTCAACATAAGGCAAACTAAGAAACTTCTTATCTATTTCTGCAGACAGTTACTCATGTCGATAGACGCGAGTGCCAACATAAGCGGAACTGAGCGATCACTGCCTGATAGATTGCTGTTTTGGAAAAGCTCAATAACTGATGTTGAGGTAGTCATCGGCACTTGTAGAGGCCAACACCAGCATAGGGGGAGCTATGCAATGACCCAATGATAGCTACTAGTGCCGGTAGAGATCTGCACTGGGTTCCCCCATAATGGCTATCGCTGGCTTAGGTAGACGCGAGGGCAAGCACTAGACGAGCTTACTAACGCCCTAATAGTAGTGGTTGGCATTGGGAGAGCCCAATGACTATTATGAAGAAGTCGCTAGTGCTAGTAGACGCTAGTGCTAGGTTTGAGGGACCCAACGGCTGCCTTGCTACTACTGGGTAGTTACGGGTGTTGGCAGACACCGACGCCAACATTGGTGGAACTTAAGGAGAGCCTTGTCATTTCTATAAGGCAGTTGCCGATGTTTGTAAACTCGAGTACTAAAACAAGGGAAGCCACACAATTACCCCATGATAGTCGCTAGTGTTGGGGGAGCCCTATGACTATAGTTGAGCAGTCATTGGCGTAGGTAGACGCGACGGCAAGCACTAAAAGAGCCCAATGACTTTCCAGCCTTTGTTGCAGGGTAGTTATAGGTACTCGCAGATGACAGAATTTGAAAATGATAGCGTCAACACCGGGGAAGCCCAACATGACCTTTAAATAGTCACTAGATTTAGGAGAGCCCAGAAAGTATTATTGGGCGATCGCAAACACTAGTTGATTGAAGAGTCAGCACTAGACTTAGTGAAGAGCTAGCGATAGTCGTGGGCCTTAACAAACATCAGTATTGGGTTTTCCTATCGTTAGCCTAGTGGCAGTTGTTGGCACAGGTAGACATGACGGCAACCGCAAAAGGAGTCGAACGACAAAGTAGTAGTACAAGTGGGCATTTGAAGAGCCTAAAAACTTATGCAGCGACGTTGCTGGTGCTAGCAAACACTTGCACCAACTTTGATGGAACCCAACGACTGCCGAGTCATTGTTATGGGGTAGTTATTAGTGTTGACAGATGATGACACCAGCATAATAGGAACCCAAGGACTACGCAACCAATATTACGGGGTAGTTATTAACACTGATAGATGCTATTGCTGGCACCTAAGCAGCCTAGCGAAGGCCCAGTGGTAGTCACTCGTGTTGGTTGATCCCAATGACTTCTATTCGGCAATCATTGATGCTAGTAAATGACAGTGCTTGCAAAAACTAAACTCGACGAAGACCTAATGATTGTCACTCAAGCTGCCAAACATTTATAGTAGGTTACCCCAATGATTGCCCAATGGTAGTTGTTGTTGGCATCATGAAAGCCTAACGACAGCTATTTTTGCAGGCAGTTCCTCACATTGATAGACACTAGTGCCACCATCGAGGGACCCTAACGATGACTTCGTGGCAATTGCTAGTGTTCGAGGAGCCCAACGACTGATGTTAGGGTAGTCGTCAGCACTAGTAGAGGCCAGCGCCAACACTAGGGGAGCTAAGCAATGGCCCAGCGATAGCTATTGGTATCGATAAAGATCTACGTTGGGTTCCCCAAATAATGGCCTAATGGTTATCGCTGGCTTAGGTATATGCGAGGGCAAGCACTAGAGGAGCTTAACGACACCTCAGTAGTAGTAGTCGGCATTATGAGAGCGCAATGACTATTATGAATAAATCGCTGGTACTAGTAGACCCTCATGCCAACTTTGAGGGGACTCACGGCTTCCTTGCTACTACTACTGGGTAGTTACAGGTGTTGGTACACACTGGCACTACACTTGGGGAACCTAGGGACAACCCTATCATTTCTATGAGGTAGTTGCCAGTGTGTGTAAATGCTAGTATTAGCACCAGGGAACCCCAACGATCACCCTATGACTGTCGCTAGTTTTGGGGGAGCCCAATGACTAGTTAAGCAGTCACTAGCGGAGATAGATGCAAGGGTAAGCACTAAAAGAGCCCAATGACTATCCAGCTTTTGTTGCAGAGTAGTTACAAGTGTTGACCAAAGACAGCATTGAGAAACATTAGTGCTGGCACAAGGGGAGCCCAGCAATGACCTTTTGATAGTCACTGGATTTAAGAGAGCCCAACAACTTTGGTCAGGCAATCGTAAATGCTGGTAGACCGCAGTGTCATCACTAGAGCAATACAGCAATGACTTAATGATAGTTGCAGGCCTTAGCAAACATCAGCGTTGGGTTTTACTAGCGTTAGCCTAGAAGGAGTTGCTGGCACAAGGACACTTGAAGGTAACCACATAATGAGTTAAACGAAAGCGATATAGCAGTTATAGTGGGCAATGGGAAAGCCAAAAAACTTATGCAACGATGTTGCTGGTGCTGGCAGACACTTACGTTAGCTTTGAAGGAACCCAACGACTACCAAGTCATTGTTAACAGGTAGTTATTAGTGTTAGAAGATGATGACATAAGCATAAGAGGAACCCAAGAGCTGCACAACCAGTATTGTGGGGTAGTTGTTAGCATCGATAGATGTAGTGCTAGTACCAAGGCAACCTAGCGATGACACAATGATAATCGCTTGCGTTGGTAAAGCCCAAGTACTATTAGATGCTAGTAGATGCCAGTGCTTACATAAACAAAACTCGACGAAGACCCAATGATAGTCACTAAAGCATCTAAACATCTACTATAGGTTGCTCCAATGGTTGTCATTGTTGGCATTATGAGAGCCTAATGACGACTGTTGGGAAGCTGTTAGAGCGGGTAGAAGCTCGTGCTTGTTTTTAGAGAACCCAACGATTGTCCAACTACTGTTGTGGGGTAGTTATTGGTGTTACCAAACGTCGATGCCAACATCGGGTGAACTCAAAGACTTCTTTCCTATTGCTGCGAGTAGTTACTGGTGCCAATAGGGGTGAGTGCTAGCATCAACGAAGACTAACGATGATCGCATGACTGTTGCTAGTAGTGAGAAAGCTGAAAAATTACTACGAGAAAGGTGTTGGTGCTGGGTGACGCGCGCTCTAGCTTTGAGGGAACCAACGACTACTCTGCTACTAGTGTGGGGCAATTATTGGTATTGGCAGACATCGATGTCAGCACGAGGTGAACCAACAGACTTCTTAGCTATTTTTGCAGGCAGTTGCTCATGTCGATAGATGCCAATGCGAGCACCGAAGGGCTGTATCGATGATCGCATGACAGTTGTTGGTGTTGGAATAACTGATATTGGGGTAGTCATCGGCACTTATAGGGGCCAACGCCAGCATTAGAGGAGCAAAGCAATGACCGAGTGACAGCTGTTGGTGTTGATAGAGATCTGTGCTGAGTTCCCCAAATGAAGGCCTAACGGTTATCTCTGGCATAGGTAGACGCGAGGGCAAGCACTGAAGGAGCTTAACAACACCCTAATAGTAGTGGTCGGCATTGGGAGAGCCCAATGATTGTTGTGAAGAAGTTGCTAGTGCTTGTAAACTGTCTTGAAAACTTTTAGGGACCTAACGGCTACCTTGCTGCTACTACTAGGTAGTTAGGGGTGTTGGAAGACTCCGACACTGACACTAAAGGAACCTAGGGACAGTGGTGTCATTTTGGTGAGGCAGTTGACAATGTGTGTAAATGCTAGCATTAACACCACGGAAGCCCAACAATCACCCCATGACAGTTGCAAGTGTTGGGAAAGCCCAATGACTACAATTAGGCAGTCATTCACGCATGTAGATGCGACAATAAGCACTAAAAGAGCCTAACAACTATCTAACTTTTGTTACGGGGTAATTATAGGTGTTGGCCGAAGATGACATTGAAAAATATTAGTGCCGACACCTTGGGAGCCCAGCGACCACCCTTTGATGGTCATTGGATTTAAGAGAGTCCAACAATTTTTGTCGGGCAATCGTAGACGTTAGTAAACCGCAACATCAGTACTAAAGCAACTCAGTAATGACCTAGCAACAATTGTAGGCCTTAACAGACATGAGCATTAGGTTTCCTTAGCGTTGGCCTAATGGAAGTTACTGGTACAGATAGACTTGGAGGCAACCACATAAAGAGTCAAATGACGATGTAGTAGTAGTAGTGGGCATAAGAGAGTTAAAAAACTTACGCCGGGACGTCGTTGGTGCTGGCACACATTCGCACTAGATTTTAAGGAATCAAGCGACTACCGAGTCTTTGTTACGGGGTAGTTATTAGTATCAGACGATGATGACACTAGTATAAAGGGAACCCAAGGACTACCCAACAATTATTATGAGGTAGTTCTTAGCATTGATAGACGCTAGTACTAGCATTGGGGCAACCTCGCAACGCCCTAATGATAGTTGCTCATGTTAGTAGAGCCCATTGACTACTAATGGGCAGTCATTGATGGAAGTAGATGCCAGTGCTAGCACAAACGAAACTTTGTGAAGACACAACGAGAGTCACTAAAGCTGCCAAACATCTACGCTAAGTTACCCCAATGAGAGCCCAATAGCAGTCGTTGTTGGCATTACGAGAGCCTAACGACGGTTGTTGGGAAGTCGTTGGGGCAGGCAGATGCTCGCACTTGTTTTTTGGGAACCCAACGATTGCCCAAGTACTATTGTAGGGTAGTTACTGGTGTGGGCACATACCGATGCCACAACTAAGTGAACCAAAAGACTTTCTTGCTATTGCTGTGGGCAGTTATTGGTGTCGATAAACGCCAATGTCAATATTAAGGGAAACTAACAATTTTCGCATGGCTATTTCTAGTATTAAGAAAGCCCGACAACTACTACAGGAAAGTTGTTGGTATTGGCAGATGCTCACTCCAGCTTTGGTAGAACCAATGACTACACAACTGCTACTAAGGGGAAGTTGTTGGTGTTGGGAGACACTGATGTCAGCATGAAGCAAACAAGGAGACTTCTCCACTATTTCTGCAGGCAGGTGCTCATGTCAATAGACACGATTAACAGCACCAAATGACCCTAGCTATGGCGACATGATAGTTGCTATTGTTGGAAGAGCCCAATGACTGATGTTTGGGCAGTCGTCGGCTCTAGTAGAGGCCAACGCCAACACAAAGGGAGCTAAATTGTAGCTGTTAGTGTCAGTAGAGATCTGGCTGGGTTCCCTCAACGGTGGCCTAACAATTGTCTCCGGCATAGGTAGGTGCAAGGGCAAGCACTAGATGAGCTTAACGATGGCCTAGTAGTACTAGTGGGCATTGGGAGAGCCCAATGACTATCATGAAGAAGTCGTTTCTATCAGTAAATCCTTGTGTTAACTTCGAGAGGACCTAACGGTTGCCTTACTACTACTGCTATGTAGTTACGGGTGTTGGCAAACATTGATACCGACATTAGGGGAACCTTGGGAGAGCCTTATCATTTTAGTGAGGCACTTATCAGTATCTGTAAATGCTAGTACTAGCATAAGGGAAGCCCAACGATTACCCAATGACAATCGCTAGTGTTGGGAGAGCCCTATGACTATAGCTAGGCTGTCACTGCCATAGGTAGACACAAGGGCAAGCATTAAAAGAGCCCAATGACTTTCTAACCTTTATTGATGGGTAGTTATAGGTGCTGGGAGATGACGAAATTGGGAAAAGCTAGTACCGACATTGGGGGAGCCCAACGATGACCCTGAGATAGTTAATTGATTTAAGAGATCCCAACAACTATTTTCGGTCAATCACTGACGCAAGTGATCATAGAGTCAATACTAGAGCAATTCAGCAATAACCTAGCAACAGTTGTGAGCCTTAATAGACATTTGCATTGGGTTCTCCTACCGTTAGCCTAATGGCAGTTGCTGGTACAAGTAGACATGAAGGCAACCACAAAAGGAGTTGAACGATGAAGTAGCAGTGCTAGTGGGCACTTGAAGAGCCCAAAAACTTACGTAGGGACATTGCTGGTGCTGGCAAACACTTGGGCTAGCTTTGAAAGAACCAAGCGACTGTCAAGTCATTGTTATGGGATAGTTATTAGTGTTGGCAGATGATGACACTAGCATAAGACGAACCCAAAGACTATGCAACTAGTATTGCGGTGTAGTTGTTAGCATCAATAGATGCTAGTGCTAGTACCGGGGCAACCTAGCGACGACCCAATAATAGTCACTTACGTTGGTAGAGCCCAATGACTGCAATTGGACAGTCGTTGATGCTGGTAGACACCAGTGCTTGCAAAAACAAAACTAGACGAAGACCCAGCGATAGTCACCAAAGTTGTAAAAGATCTGTTGAGGGTTACCCCAATGATTGCCCAATGGTAGTCATTGTTGGCATTGTGAGAGCCTAACGACGACTGTTGGAAAGTTATTGGGGCTAGTAGATGCTCGCTCTATTATGGGGTTGTCATTGATGTTGGCACACGTCGATGCCAGCACAAGGTGAACTGAAAGAGTTCCCTCTTATTGCTGCACACAGTTGGTGGTGTTGATAGATGTGAGTGCCAGCATCGGGGGAGACTATTGATGATCACATGACTGTTGTAGGTAGTGGGAAAGCCTAAGAACTACAGCGAGAAAGGTGTTGGTTCTGGCAAATGCTCACTCTAGCTTTGAGGGAACCAACGACTTTCTCAGCTGCTAGTGCAGGGTAATTGTTTGTATTGGCAGACATTGATGTCATCATGAGGCAAACCAAGAAACTTCTTAGCTATTTCTGCAGGTAGCTCATGTTGATATATGCCACTCTTAGCACCGAGGACCCTAGCGATGACTGAATCACAGTTGTCAGTGTTCGAAGAGCCCAATGATTGATGTTGGGGTAGTCATCGGCACTGGTAGAGGCCAGCGCCAGCATTGAGGCAACTAAGCAATGACCTAGTGACAACTGCTCAGGTCGGTGGAGGTCTACGTTGGGTTCCCCTAATGATGGCCTAACTGTTGTCGTTGGCATGGGTAGACGCAAGGCCAAGCACTAGAGGAGCTTAACGACACCCCAGTAGTAGTCCTCGGCATTGGGAGAGCCTAATGACTGTTGCGAAAAAGTTGCTAGTGCTAGTAAACCCTGGTGCCAACTTTGAGGGGACCCAACGACTGCCTTACTACTACTACTGGGTAGTTACGAGTTTTGGCAGACACTGACGCTGACATTAGGGGAACCTAGGGGCAGCTGTGTCATTTCTGTGAGGTAGTTGTCGGTGTGTATTAGCACTTAAACAGCCCAACGATCACCCCATGACCATCGCAAGTATTGGGAGAGCCCAACAACTATAGTTAGGCAGTCACTGGCACAGGTAGATGTGACGGCAAGCACTTAAAAAGCCCAACAACTATCCAAATTTTATTGCGGGGTACTTATAAGGGTTGGCCAAAGACGACATTTAGAAACACTTATGCTGACATCGGGGTAGCCTAGCGACGACCCATTGATGGTCCCTAGATTTAAAAGAGCCCAATAACTTTTGTTGGGCAATCGTAGATACTAGTAGATCACAGTATCAGTACTAGAGGAACTCAGCAATGACCTAGCGACAGTCGCAGGCCTTAGCACACATCAGCGCTGGGTTTTCTTAGCGTTAGCCTAGTGGGAGTTGCTAGCATAAGTAGACTTAAAGGCAACCATATAAGAAATCGAATGACGATGTAACAGTAGTAGTGGGCACTAGAAGAGCCTAAAAACTTATGCCGGGACGTCACTGGTGCTGGTAGACACTCACACCAACTTTGAAGGAACCCAACGATTACCAAGTCTTTATTACAGGGTAGTTATTAGTGTTGGGCGATGATGACACCAACATAAGAGAAACCTAAGGACTGCCAAACCATTATTGTGAGGCAGTTCTTAGCATTAGTAGAGGCTAGTACTAGCACTGGGGCAACCTCGCGTTGACCTAATGATAGTCGCTCATGTTGGTAGAGCCCATTGACTGCTGTTGGGCAGTTATTAATGCTGGTAGATGCTGGTGCTAGCACAAATGAAACTCAGTGATGACCTAATGATGGTCACTAAGGCTGCCAAATAACTACACTGGAAAAGGTGTTGGTTCTGGCGGATGCTCGCTCTAGCTTTAAGTGAACCAAAGACTGCTCAGCTACTACTATAGGGAAGTTATTAATGTTGAGAGACACCGACGTCAGCACAAGGCAAACCAATAGACTTCTTAACTATTTTTACAAACAGGTGCTCATGTCAATAGATGCGAGTAACAACACTAGAGGACCCTAGCTATGACTACATGATAGTTGCGATTGTTTGAAGAGCCCAACGACTGATGTTTAGGTAGTCATCGACACTGGTAAAGGTCAACGCTAGCACAGGGGGAGCTATGCAATGACCCAGCTGTAGCTGGTGGTGTTGGTAGAGATCTGCGCTGGCTTCCCCCAACGATGGCCAAACGGTTGTCACTGGCATAGTAAGACGCGAGGGCAAGCACTAAAAAAGCTTAACAACGCTTTAGTAGTAGCAGTTGGTAATTGGGAGAGCCCAATGACTATCATGAAGAAGTCATTGATGTTACCCTCATGCCAACTTTGAAAGGACCCAATGGCTGCCTTGCTATTACTGCTTGGTAGTTATGGATGTTGACAGATAGCAGCGCCGACACTAGGGGAACCTAGAGAGAGCCTTATCATTTTTTGTGAGGTAGTTGTCGGTGTCAGTAAATGCTAATATTGGCACAAGGGAAGCCCAACGATTGCCCAATGACAGTCCCTAGTGTCAAGTGAGCCCTATGACTATAACTAGGTAGTCACAGACGTAGATAGATGCAAAGACAAGCACTAAAAGAGCCCAATGACTGTCCAGCCTTTGTTGATGGGTAGTTAAAGGTACTGGCAGATAACAAAATTGGGGAACGTCAATTTTAGCACCGAGGGAGCCCAACGACAACCCTTTAATAATCACTGGATTTAGGAGAGCCCATCACTTTTTGTCGGGTAATCGCAAATGCTTGTAAAGCACAGTATCAATACTATAGCAACTCAGCAATGACCTAGCGATAGTCGCAGGCCATAGCAGACATTAGGGGTTGGATTTTCCTCGCGAACACCAGTACCAGGTGAACCAAAAGTCTTCCCTGCTATTATTGTGGGTAGTTGCTCGTGTCGATAGACACTAATACCCGTATTGGAAGACACTAACAATGACCACATGACTATTGCCAGTATTAGGAAAGCCCAACAACTACTACGGGAAAGGTGTTGGTGTTAGCTGATGCTCACCCAAGGTTTGAGGGAACCAACGATTGCTCAGTTACTAGTGTGGGGCAGTTGTTGGTGTTGGCAGACATCAATGTCAGCATGAGGCAAACCAAGAGACTTCTTAGCTATTTCTACAAGAAGTTACTCATGTCGATAGATGCCAATGCTAACACTGAGGCACCATAGTGATGACTGCATGATAGTTGCTGTTGTTGGAATAGCCCAACGACTGATATTGGGGTAGTCCTTGGCACTGGTGTAAGTAGAGATCTGCACTGGGTTCCCCAAACGATGACCTAACGATTGTCACTAGCGTAGCTGGACATAAGGGCTAGCACAAGAGGAGCTTAATGATGCCCTAGTAGTAGTGGTTGGCATTTGGAGAGCTTAATGACTATCGTGAAGAAGTCTTTGGTGCTAGTGGACCCTTGTGCCAACATTAAGAGGACCTAACGGCTACCTTACTACTGCTACTGAGTAGTTATGGGTGTTGGGAGGGATTGGCGCAGACACTAGGGTAATCTAGGGTGAGCCCGATCATTTCTGTGAGGCAGTTATCAGTGTATGTAAACACTAGCACTAGCACAAAGGAAGCCCAACAATTACCCCATGACTGTCGCTGGTGTTAGGAGAGCCTTACGACTATAGCTCGACAGTCACTGGCGTAAGTAGACGCAAGGGCAAGTAGTAAAAGACAATGACTATCCAACCTTCGTTGAGGGGTATTTTAGGTAGTGGCAAATGATGTAATTAGGAATTGCTATTGTTGACACCAAGGGAGCCGTGCAACGACCCTTAGATAGACACTTGATTTAGGAGAACCTAACAATTGTTATTGGGCAATCGCAATGCTAGTAGATCATAGAGTCAGTACTAGAGCAACTCAACAATGACTTAGTGACAATCGCGGGCCTTAGCACACATTAATGTTGGATTTTCCTATCGTTAGCCTAGTGGTAGTTGTTGGCACACGTAAACATGAAGGCAACCACAAAAGGAGTCAAATGATGAAGCAGCAATAGTAGTGGGCACTGGGAGAGGCCAAATACTTATGCATAGACGTCGCTAGTCTTAGCAGACACTCGCACCAGATTTGATGGAGCCGAGCGACTACCGAGTCATTGTTACGGGGTAGTTATTGGTGTTGGCTGGTGATGACAGCATCATAAGAGGAACCCAAGGACTGCATAACCAATATTGTGTGGTAGTTGTTAGCATTGATGGACACTAGTGGTCGTACCAGAGTAACCTAGCGATGACCCAATGATAGTCGCTTGCATTGGTAGAGCCTAATGACTGTTATTGGACAGTCGTTGATGTTAGTAGATGCTAGTTCTTGCACAAACAAAACTTAGGGACGACCCAACAATAGTCACTAAAGCTGCCAAACATTAACGTTGGGTTACCCCAATGATTGCCTAATGGCAGTCATTGTTGGCATTACGAAAGCCTAACGATGGATGTTTGGAAGTCGTTTGGGCATGCACATGCTTGCACTTATTTTTAGGGACACTACAATTGCCCAATTATAATTGTGGGGTAGTTATTGGTGCTGGCACATGCCGACACCCGTACTAGGTGAACCAAAGAACTTCTTTGCTATTATTTCAGGCAGTTGCTGGTGTTGATAGACGCCAATGCTAGCATCATGGGAGGCTAACGATGACCGCATGATTGTTGCTGGTATTAGAAAAGCCCAACAACTATTGCGAGAAAGGTGTTGGTATTGGTAGATGCGCACTCCAAGTTTGCCAGAACCAACGACTGCTCAATTACTAGTGCGGGGCATTTGTTAGTTTTGGCAAATGTTGATGTTAGCATGAGGCAAACCAAAAGACTTCTCAGCTATTTTTGCAGGCAGTTGCTTATGTCGATAAATGCTAGTGCCAACATTAGAGGACCTTAGTGATGACTGTATGATAGTTACTAGTGTTGAAAGAGCCCAACGACTAATGTTGGGATAGTCATCGGCAGTGGCAGAGGCCAGCGCAGCACTGGGGGAGGTAAGCATTGACCCAACGATAGCTGCTGGTATCGATAGAAATCTGCACTGGGTTCCCCTAATGATGGCCTAACGGTTGTTGCTGGCGTAGGTACACGCGAAGGTAATCATTTGAGGAGCTTTGTGACGCCCTAGTAGTAGTGGTCAGCATTGGGAGAGGCCAATGACTGTGGTAAAAAAGTCGCTGGTGCTAGTTTACCGTTGTGCCAACTTTGAGGGGACCCAACGACTGCCTTAGTACTACAACTAGGTAGTTATGGGTGTTGGCACATAACGGGGTCAACACTTAGGGAACCTAAGGACAACCTTGTTATTTCTGCGAGGCAGTTGTCGATGTGTGTAAACGCTAATACTAGCACAAGGGAAGCCCAACGATTACCTCATAATGTATGTGGACATGAGGGCAAGCATTAAAAGAGCTCAATGACTATAGCTAGGCACTCAGTAGCGCATGTAGACATGAGGGCAAGCATTAAAAGAGCTCAACGACTATCTAGTTTTTGTTGTAGGGCAGTTATAGGTGTTGGCAGTGATAACTACTGGTATTGGTAGAGATTTGAATTAGTTTCCCTCAACGATGGCCTAACGATTGTCACTGGCGTATGTAGACACGAGGGCAAGCACTAGAGGAGCTTAAGGACACCTTAGTAGTAGTGATTAGCATTGGGAGAGCCTAATGGCTATCATGAAGAAGTTGTTGGTGCTAGTAGACCCTCGTACTAACTTTGAGAGGACCCAACAGTTGCCATGCTACTACTATTGGGTAGTTATGAGTGTTGGCAAACACCGACGCTAACACTAGGGGAACTTAGGGAGAGCCCTACCATATCTATGAGGCAATTGTCAGTGTTTCTCAACGCTCGTACAAGCATAAAGGAAGCCTAATGATTACCCCATGATAGTCGTTGTTGTTGGGAGAGCCCTACCACTATATTTAGGAAGTCATTGGCATAAGTAGATGTGAGGGTAGGCAGTAGAAAAGCCCAATGACTATCTAGCCTTTATTGAAGGGTAGTTATAGGTACTAGCAAATGACAAAATGAGGAAATGCTAGTACCGACACTGGGAGAGTCCAGCTACGACCTTTGGATAGTCACTAGATTTAGGAAAGCCCAGCAACTGTTATCGGGCAATCGTAGGCACTAGCAGATCGTAGAGTCAGTAGTAGAGCAATTCAGCAATGATCTAGCAACAGTCGCGGGCCTTAGCAGACATGAACATTGGGTTTTCCTATCGTTAGCCTAGTGGCAGTTGCTGGCACAGGTTGACACGGAGGCAACCACAAAAAGAGTCGAAGGAGGAAGTAGCAATAGTAGTGGGCACTCGAGAGACCAACAACTTATGCAGGGACTGCCGAGTCATTGTTATGGGGTAGTTGTTATTATTGACAAATGATGACACCAACATGAGAGGAACCCAAAGACTGTGCAAGTAGTATTGCAGGATAATTGTTACCATTGATAGATGCTAGTACTAGTATTAGGGTAACCTAGTGACGACCCAATGATAGTCGCTCGCGTTGTTAGAGCCCAATGACTGTTGTTGGGCAGTCGTTGATGCTAGTAAATGCCAGTGCTTGCATAAACAAAACTCAGTGAAGACCCAATAATAGTCACAAAAGTTACCAAACATCTACGCTGGGTTTTCCCAATGGCGATCGTTGTTGGCATTACGAGAGCCTAATGACAATTGTTGGAAAGTTGTTGGGGCACGCCATGCTCAAGCTTGCTTACAGAGAACCCAGCGGTGGCCCAACTACAATTATGGGGTTGTTATTAGTGTTGGCACACGTCAATGCCATTACTAGGTGAACCAAAAGACTTCCCTGCTATTGCTGTGGGCAGTTGCTGGTGTTGGTAGACACTAGTGTGAGTATCGAGGGAGACTAACGATGGCACATGATTGCTGCTGGTATTAGGAAAGCCCAATAACTATTGCAGGGAAATTGTTGGTGCTTGCAAATGCTCGCTCAAGTTTTAAGGGAACCAACAACAACTCAACTACTACTACGAGGCAATTGTTGGTGTTAAAAAACATCGATGTTAGCACGAGGTGAACCAAGAGACTTCTCAGCTATTTTTGCATGCAGTTGCTCATGTCGATAGATGCTTGTGCAAGCACCAGGGCCTGTAGCGATGACTACATGATAGTTGGTGGTGTTGAAAAAGCTTAACAACTGATGTTGGGGTAATCATCGACATTAGCAAAGGCCAGTGCCAGCACTAGGGAAGCTAAATAATGACCCAGCGACAGCTCCTATTGACGTTAGAAATCTACGCTGGGTTCCCCCAATGATGGCCTAACGGTTGTGGTTGGCATAGGTAGACACGAGAGCAAGCACTAGATGAGCTTAATGACACCTCAATAGTAGTGGTTGACATTGGAAGAGAGCCCAATGACTATCATGAAGAAGTCGTTGGTGCTATTAGACCCTCGTGCCAACTTTGTGGGGACCCAATGGCTACCTTACTACTACTACTACTACTACTACTACTATGTAGCTACGGGTGTTGACGGATAACGACGTCGATACTAGAGGAACCTAGGGATAGCTCTGTCATTTCTACGAGGCAATTGGCGGTGTGTGTAAAGGCTAGTACTAGCACCACGGAAGCCCAACAATCACCCCCATGATGATCGCTGGTGTTGAGAGAGCCCAACGACTATAGTTAAGCAGTCACTAGAGTAGGTAGACACGATTGGCCTAATGGTTATCGCTCGAGTAGGTAAACGTGACGGCAAGCACTAGAAGAGCTTAACGACGCCCTAGTTATAGGGGATGGCATTGGCAGAGCTTAATGACTGTTGTGAAGAAGTTGTTGGTGCTAGTAGACCCTCATGCCAACTTTGAGGGGACCCAACGGCTGCCTTGCTACTACAACGAGGTAGTTACTAATCGTTGTTACTGTTGGGGGAGCCCAACGACTATGTTATGTAGTCATTAGCGGAGGTAAATGCGAGGGCAAGCACTAAAAGAACGCAACGACTATGCAGCTTTTATTGCGAGGTGGTTTCTGATGTTAGCTGAAGGTGGCATTGAGAAACACTAGTGCCTACACTGGGGGAACCCAATGACGACCCTTTGATAGTCATTGGATTTAGGAGAGCCTAACAACTTTTGTTGGGCAATCGCAAACGCTAGTAGACCGCAAGGTCAGTACTAAAGCATCTCAATAATGACCTAACGATAGTTACAAGCCTTAGCAAACATCAGCGTTGGGTTTTCCTATCATTAGCCTAATGGCAGTAGCTGGCACAAGTAGACATGAAGGCAACCGCAAAAGGAGTCGAACAATAAAGTAACAGTAGTAGTGGGCACTAGGATAGCCTAAAAACATATTCAGGGACGTCACTGGTGCTGGCAAACTTTCGCACTAGCTTTGAAGGAACCTAGCGATTTGTTGAGTCATTGTTATAGGGTAGTTATTAATGTTGAGAGATGATGACACCAACATAAGACGAACCCAAGGACTGCGCAACCAGTATTGCGGGGTAGTTGTTAGCATCGATAGATGCTAATGCTAGTACTGAGGCAACCTAGCGATGACCCAATGATAGTCACTCATATTAGTAGAGCCCAACGACTGCCATTGGGCAATCGTTGATGCTAATAGATGCTAGTGCTTGCATAAATAAAACTCAACGAAGACCCAATGATTGTCACCAAAGGTGCCAAACATCTACTGTGGGTTGCCCCAATAATTTCCCAATGGTAGTCATTGTTGGCATTGTAAGAGCTTAACGACGACTGTTGGAAAGTTGTTAGGGTTGGTAGATGCTCGCACTTGCTTTTAAGGAACCCAACGATTGCCCAATTACTATTGTTGAGTAGTTATTGGTGTTGGCACACGTCGACACCAGTAATAGGTGAACCAAAAGACTTTCCTACTATTGCTGCGGGCAGTTGTTGGTGTCGATAGACATTGTCCCAGCATGAAGGGAGACTAACGATGGCCACATGGCTATTTTTGGTATTTGAAAAGCCCAACAACTAATGCGGGAAAGTTGTTAGTGCTGGTAGATGCTCGCTACAACTTTGGCAGAACCATCGACAATTCAATTACTAATGCGAGGCAGTTGTTAGTGTTAGGAGACACCGATGTTAGCATGAGGCAAACCAAGAGACTTCTCAGCCACTTCTGCAGGTAGTTGCTCATGTCAATAGATACGAGTGCCAACACTAAAGGACCCTAGCAATGACTGCATAGTAGTTAGCTGTGTTGGAAGACCCTAACGACTGATGTTGGGGTAGTCATCGGTACTAGTAGATGTCGACGCCAGCACAGGGGGAGCTGCGCAATGACCCAATGATAGCTGCTAGTGTCGGTAGATATCTGTAATGGGTTCCCCCAATATGGCTTAACAGTTGTTGTTGGTGTAGGTAGACACGAGGACAAGCACTAGTGGTTGGCATTGGGAGAGCCCAATGATTATCGGGAAGAAGTTGTTGGCGCTAGTAGACCCTCGTGCCAAGTTTAAAAGAACACAATGGTTGCTTTGCTATTACTAGTGGGTAGGTACGAGTGTTGGCAGAAACCAGCACTAACACTGGTGGAACCTAGGGAGAGCCCAGCAAGTGTTATTGGGTATTCACAGATGCTAGTAGATCGGTGTCAGTACTAGAGTAACTCAACAATGACCCAGCGACAGTCGCGGGCCTTAGCGGACATCAGCATTAGGTTTTCTTGTTGTTAGCCTAGTGGTAGTTGCTGGCACAAGTAAACATGACAGCAGTCGCAAAAGGAGTCAAATGACAAAGTAGAAGTAGCAGTTGGCACTTGGAGAGCCCAAAAACTTATGTAGGGACGTCGCTGGTGCTCGCAGACTTTCGTACCAGCTTTGAAAGAACCTAGCGACTACCGAGTAGTTGTTACGGGGTAGTTATTAGTGTTGGGAGATGATGACAGTAGCATAAGAGGAACCCAAGGACTGCGCAACCAGTGTTGCATGATAGTTGTTAGCATCGGTAGATGCTAGTGCTAGTACCGAGGCAACCAATTGATGACCCAATGATAGTCACTCGGGTTGGTAAAGCCCAATGACTGTTGTTGGGCAGTCATTGATTCTAGTAGATGCCAATTATTGCACAAAGAAGAGTCGATGAATACCCATTGATAGTTACTAAAGGTGCCGAACATCTACAATGGGTTATGCTAGTGATTGCCAAATGACAGTCGTTGTTGGCATTATGAGAGCCTAACGATTACTGTTGGAAAATCGTTAGGGCTTGCATATGCTCGCACTTATTTTTAAGGAAACCAACGATTGCCCAACTAATATTGTGGGGTAGTTATTGGTGTTGGCACACGTCAACACCAGCACTAGGTGAACCAAAAGACTTCCCTTCTATTGCTGCGGGCAATTATTGATGTCAATAAACACTGTGCCAGTATCGGGGGAGACTAATGATGATCATATGGTTATTTTTGGTATTACGACAACCCAACAAGTATTGCAAAAAAGTTGTTGGTGCTTGCAGATGCTCGCTCTAACTTTAGTGGAACCATCGGCTATTCAGCTACTAATGCAGGGCAGTTGTTAGTGTGAAGAGACACAGATGTCAGCATGATCTCGATAGACGCGAATGCCAGCATTAAGGGACTCCAACGATGACTGCATGATAGTTGGATTTGTTATAAGAGCCCAACGATTGATGTTGGGGTAGTCATCGGCATTGGTAGAGGCCAGCGCCAGTATAGGGGGAGTTATGCAATGACCCAATGATAGCTGCTGGTGTTGATGGAGATCTGCATTAGGTTCCCCTAAGTTGGCTAACAGTTGTTGTTGGCATAGGTAGATGAGAGGGCAAGCACTAGACAAGCTTAACGACGCCCTAGTAGTGGTGGTTGGCATTGGGAGAGCCCATTGACTATCGTGAAGAAGTTATTGGTGCTAGTAGACCCTTGTGCCAAGTTTGAAGGGGCTCAATGGCTTCCTTGCTTCTTCTACTGGGTAGTTACGGGTGTTGGCAGACACCGGCGCTCACAATGGTGGAACTTAGGGAGAGCCCTATCATTTCTGTAAGGCAGTTACCGATATGTGTAAATGCTGGTACTAGCACAAAGGAAGCCCAACGATTACCCCATGATAGTTGCTGGTGTTAGGGGAGCAGTGCGACTATAGCTAGACAGTCACTAGCATAGGTAGACGCGATGGCAAGCACTAAAAGAGCCCAATGACATTTTAGCCTTTTTTACGGGGTTATTACAAGTACTAGTAGATGATGAAATTGGGAAACGCTACTGCCGGCACTTGGGGGAGCCTAGTGATGACCCTTTGATAGTTACTAGGTTTGGAAGGGCCCAATATGTGTTATTGGGCAATCACAAATGATAGTAGATCGAAGAGTCAGTACTAGAGTAACTCAACAAGGACCTAGCGACAGTTGTGGGGCTTAGCATACATTAGCATTTGGTTTTTCAATCATTAGCTTGGTGGCAGTTGCTGGCACAGGTTGACATGATGACAATCGCAAAAGGAGTCGAACAACAAAGTAGCAGTTGTAATGCACACTTGGAGAGCCCAAAGACTTATGCAAGGACGTCGCTGGTGCTGGCAAACATTCGCGCCAACTTTGAAGGGACCCAACGACAGCCGAGTCATTGTTACGGGTTAGTTATTAGTGCTAGCAGATGATGACACCAGCATTAGTGGAACCCAAGGGCTGCACAATAGGTATTATGGGGTAGTTGTTAGCATCGATAGATGCTATTACTAATACTCGGGCAACCTACCGATGAGCCAATGATAGTCGCTCGCGTTGGTAGACCCAATGACTACTACTGGGCAATCATAGGTGCTAGTAGGTGCTAGTGTTTGCATAAACAAAACTCGACGAAAATCCAACGATAGTCATTAAGGTTGCCAAATATTTATAGTAGGTTCCCCTAATGATTGCTTAATAGCAGTCGTTTTTGGCATTATGAGAGCTCAACGACGGCTGTAAGGAAGTCCTTAGGCAGGTAGATAATCACACTTATTTTTATGGAACCTAATGATTGCCTAACTACTATTATGGGGTAGTAATTGGTGTTAACAGATGCTGATGCTAGCACTAGGTGTTCCCTCCTATTACTCCACGCAATTGGTGATGTTGATAGATGCGAGTGCTAGCATCGAGGGAGACTATCGATGACCGCATGGCTGTTGTAGGTAGTGGAAAAGCCCAAGAACTACAGCGGGGAAGGTGTTAGTTATGGCAGATGCTGGCTCCAGCTTTGAGGGAGCCAATGACTTTTTCGGCTGCCAGTGCAGGGTAGTTTTTTGTATTTGCAGACATCGATGTCAGCATGAGGTGAACCAAGAGACTTCTTAGCTATTTCTACAGGCAGCTCATGTCGATAAATGCTACTCATAGCATTAGGGACCCTAGCGATGACTGCATGATAGTTGCTAGTGTTGGAAGAGCCCAACGATTGATGTTGGGGTAGCCATCGGCACTAGCAGAGGCCAGCGCCAACACTAGGCCAACTAAGCAATGACCTAGTGACAGCTGCTCGAGTCGGCGGAGGTTTGCATTGGGTTACCCCAACGATGGCCTAATTATTGTCGCTAGCATGGGTAAACGCGAGGCCAAGCACTTGAGGAGTTTAACGACACCCTAGTAGTAGTTTTCGGCATTGGGAGAGCCCAATGAGTGTTGTGAAGAAGTTGCTGGTGCTAATAAACCCTTGTTCCAACTTTGAGGGGACCCAATGACTGCCTTGCTACTACTACAGGGTAGTTATGAGTGTTGGCAGACACCGACGCTGACACTAGGGGAACCTAGGGACAGCCGTGTCGTTTCTGTGAGGTAGTTGTCGGTGTGTATTAGAACTTAAACAACCTAACGATCTCCCCATGACTGTCACAAGTATTGGGAGAGCCGAACAACTATAATTAGGCAGTCACTAGCACAGGTAGACATAACGACAAGCACTTAAACAGCCCAACGACTATCCAGCTTTTGTTGCGGGGTAGTTATAAATGTTGGCCAAAGACGGCATTTAGAAAGACTTATGCCGACATCGGGGGAGCCTAGCGACGACCCTTTAATAGTCACTGGATTTAGGAGAGCCCAACAACTTTTATTAGGCAATCATAGATACTAGTAGACCACAGTGTCAGTACTAGAGCAAATCAGCAATGACCTAGCGATAGTCACAGGGCTTAGCACACATCGGCACTAGGTTTTCCTAGCGTTAGCCTAGTGGGAGTTCCTGGCACAAGTAGACTTGAAAGCAGCCACATAAGAAATCGCATGACGATGTAGCAGTAGTAGTGGGAACTGGAAGAGCCCAAAAACTTATGCAGGGACGTCGCTGGTGCTGGTAGACACTCACACCAGCTTTAAATTAACCCAACGACTGCTGAGTCATTGTTATGGGGTAGTTGTTAGTGTTGGTAGATGATGACACTAGCATAGGAGGAACCCAAGGACTGCGTAACCAGTATTGCGGGGTAGTTGTTAGCATCGATAAACACTAATGGTAGAACCAGGCCGACTTAGCGACGACCCAATGACAGTCACTCATGTTGGTAGAGCTAATGACTGCTGTTGGGCATTCGTTGATGCTGGTAGATGCTAATGCTTGTAGAAACAAAACTTAACAAACACTCAACGTTAGTCACAAAAGCTACCAAGCATCTACGCTGGGTTGGCCCAATGATTGCCCAATTGCCATCATTGTTGGCATTACGAAAGCCTAATGACGGTTGTTGGGAAGTCGTTGGACCCCGCACATGATCGTACTTGTTTTTAGGGAACCCAATGATTTCCAAACTACAATTATGGGGTGGTTATTAGTGTTGACACACGCGAACGTCAATACCGGGTGTACCAAAAGTCTTCCCTGCTATTGTTGCGGGTAGTTGCTAGTGTCGATAGACACTAATTCCAGTATCGGGGGAGACAAACAATGATCGCATGACTATTGCTGGCATTGGGAAAGCCTAATAACTACTACAAAAAAGGTGTTGGTGTTGGCTGATGCTCGCCCAAGGTTTGAGGGAACTAACTACTGCTCAGTTACTAGTGCGGGGCAGTTGTTGGTGTTGGCAGACATCGATGTCAGCATGAGGCAAACAAAGAGACTTCTCAACTATTTCTACAAGAATTTAGTCATGTCGATAGATGCTAATGCCAACATCGAGGGACCTTAGTGATGACTACATGATAGTTGCTGTTGTTGGAAAATCCCAACGACTGATATTGAGGAGTCTTTGGCACTGGCAGTGGCCAGCGTCAACACTAGAGCAATGACCCAGCGATAGCTACTGATAGAGATCTGCGCTGGGCTCCCCAAACGATGGCTAACGGTTGTCACTGGCATAAGTAGACACGAGGGCAAGCACTAAGGGAGCTTAATGATGCCTTAATAGTAGTGGTTGGCATTTGGAGAGCCCAATGACTATCGTGAAGAAGTCTTTGGTGCTAGTCAACTCTCGTGTCAACATTGAGAGGACCTAACAATTACCTTTCTACTGCTACTGAGTAGTTACGGGTGTTGGGAGGGACTAGCATAGACACCAGGGTAATATAGGGTGAGCCCGATCATTTTTGTGAGGCAGTTGCCGGTGTGTGTAAACACTAGTACTAGCAGAAAAGAAGCCCAATGATTACCTCATGATAGTCGCTGGTGTTGGGAGAGCCTTACGACTATAGCTAGGTAGTCACTGGTGTAAGTAAACGCAAGGGCAGGCACTAAAAAAACCCAATGACTATCCAGCCTTCGTTGAGGGGTAGTTTTAGGTAGTGGCACATGATGTAATTTGGAATCACTATTGCCGACACCGAGGGAGCCATGCGATGACCCTTGGATAGACACTTGATGTAGGAGAACCCAATAACTATTATCGGGCAATCGCAATGCTAGTAGATTGTAGAGTCAGTACTAGAGCAACTTAGAAATGACTTAGTGATAGTCGCGGGCCTTAGCACACATTAACATTAGGTTTTCCTATTGTTAGCTTAGTGGGAGTTACTGGCACATGTAGACATGAAGGCAACCACAAAAGGATTCAAATGATGAAGTGGCAATAGTAGTGGGCACTGAGATAGGCCAAATACTTATGCATGAACGTTGCTGGTCCTGGCAGATAGGCGCGCCAGCTTTGAAGGAATCGAGCGACTACTGAGTCATTGTTACGGGGTAGTTTTTGGTGTTTATTGATGATGACACCAGCATAAAAGGAACCTAAGGACTACATAACCAGTATTGCAGGGTAGTTGTTAGCATTGATAGACGCTAGTGCTATTGCTGGGGCAACCTAGCAATGACACAATGATAGTCGCTTGCGTTGGTAAAGGCTAATGACTGTTATTGGACAGTCGTTGATGCTAGTAGATGCCAGTTCTTGCACAAGCCAAACTCAGGGATGACCCAACAATAGTCACTAAAGCTGTCAAACATTAACACTAGGTTGCCCCAATGATTACCTAATGGCAGTCATTATTGGCATTACGAAAGCCTAACAATGGATGTTTGGAAGTCGTTTAGGCACGCCCATGCTTGCACTTGTTTTTAGGAAACCTAAAATTGCCTGACTATAATTGTGGGGTCGCTATTGGTGCTAGCACATGCCGATGCCCGTACTGGATGAACCAAAGGACTTCTTTGCTATTATTTCAGGTAGTTGTTGGTGTCGATAGGCGCCAATGCCAGCATCATGAGAGACTAACGATGACCGCATGATTTTTGCTGGTATTAGGAAAGCCCAATAACTATTGCTAGAAAGGTGTTGGTGTTGGTAGATGCGCGCTCCAGGTTTGACCGAACCAACGACTGCTCAATTACTAGTGCGAGGCATTTGTTGGTTTTGGCAAACGTTGATGTCAGCATGAGGCAAACCAAAAGACTTCTCAGCCATTTTTACAGATAGTTGCTTATTTTGATAAATGCTAGAGCCAACATTGGAGGACCTTAGCAATGGCTGCATGATAGTTGCTGGTGTTGGAATAGCCCAACAACTGATGTTGGGATAGTCGTCGACAATGGCAGAGGCCAGCACAGCACTAGGGGAGGTAAGTACTGACCCAACGACAGCTGCTGGTATCGATAAAAATTTGCACTGGGTTCCCCCAATGATGGCCTAACGTTTATTGCTAGCATAGGTAGATGCGAAGGCAACCATTAGAGGAGCTTTGTGATGCCCTAGTAGCAGTGGTTAGCATTGAGAGAGGCCAATGACTGTTGTGAAGAAGTTACTGGTGCTATTTGACCCTCGTGCCAACTTTGAAGGGATCCAACGGCTGCCTTGCTACTACAACTAGGTAGTTACGGGTGTTGGCACATAACGGCGTCGACACTAAGGGAACTTAAGGATCGCTTTGTCATTCCTGCGAGGCAATTGCCGATGTGTGTAAACGCTAGTACTAGCGCAGGGGAAGCCCAACGATCACCTCATAACCCTCCCTGGTGTTAGGAGAGCCCAACGACTATAGCTAGGCACTCATTAGTGTACATAGACATGAGGGCAAGCACTAAAAGAGCTCAATGACTGTCTAGCATTTGTTGCAGGGCAGTTATAGGTGTTGACAGCGATAGCTGTTGGTATCAGTACAGATCTACATTGGGTTCCCTCAACGATGGCCTAATGATCGTCGCTCGCGTAGGTGACGCAAGGGCAAGCATTAAAGGAGCTTAAGGACGCCTTAGTAGTAGTGATTGGCATTGGGAGTGCCTAACGGCTATCGCGAAGAAGTCGTTGGTGCTAGTAGGCCCTCGTACTAACTTTGAGAGGACCCAACAGCTGCCTTGCTACTACTATTGTGTAGTTACGAGTGTTTCCAAACACCGACGGTAACACTAGGGGAACATAGGGAGAGCCCTGCCATATCTATGAGGCAATTATTGGTGTTTCTCAATGCTTGTATCAGCATAAAAGAAGCCTAATGATTACCCCATGATAGTCGCTGGTATTGGGAGAGCCCTACAACTATATTTAAGAAGTCATTGGCATAGGTAGACATGAGGGTAGGCACTAGAAAAGCCTAATGACTGTCTAGCCTTTGTTGATGGGTAGTTACAGGTACTAGCAAATGACGAAATTGGGAAACACTAGTGCTGGCACCGAGGGAGTCCAGCTACAACATTTGGATAGTCACTAGATTTAGGAATGCCCAATAACTGTTATCGGGCAATCGCAGACACTAGCAGATCGCAGAGTCAGTAATAGAGTAATTCAGCAATGATCTAGCGACAATCGCAGGCCTTAGCAGACATGCACATTGGGTTTTCCTATCGTTAGCCTAGTGGCAGTTGCTGGCACAGGTTGACACAAAGACAACCACAAAAAGAGTCGAACGAGGAAGTAGCAGTAGTAGTGGGCACTAGAGAGCCCAACAACTTATGCAGGGACTACTGAGTTATCGATAAGGGGTAGTTGTTATTACTGGCAGATGATGACACCAGCATAAGAGGAACCCAAGGACTACGCAAATAGTATTGTGGGGTAGTTGTTTGCATTGATAAATGCTAGTGCTAGTACTGAGGTAACCTAGCGACGACTCAATGATAGTCGCTTGGGTTGGTAGAGCCTAATAGTTGTTGTTGGGCAGTCGTTGATGCTGGTAAATGCCAATGCTCGCACAAACAAAACTCAATGAAGACCCAACAATAGATATGAAAGCTGCCAAACATCTACACTGGGTTTCCTCAATGGCAGTCGTTGTTGGCGTTATGAGAGCCTAATGACAGTTGTTGGGAAGTCGTTAGGGCACGCCATGCTCAAGCTTGTTTATAGGGAACCACCCAGCAATGGTCCAACGACAATTGTGGGGTAGTTATTGGTGTTGACACACATCGAAGCCATTACTAGGTGAACCAAACGACTTCCCTGCTATTGCTATGGGCAGTTGCTGGTGTTGGTAAACACTAGTGCGAGCATCGAGAGAGACTAACAATGATCGCATGATTTTTGCTGGTATTAAGAAAGCATAATAACTATTGCGGGGAAGTTGGTTGGTGCTCACAAATGCTCGCTCAAGTTTTGGGGGAACGAACAATAACTTAGTTACTACTACGGGGCAATTGTTAGTGTTAGAAGACATCGATGTCAGCACGAGGTGAACGAAGAGATTTCTCAATTATTTCTGCATGTAGTTGCTTATGTCGATAGATGTTAGTGCAAGGATTGGGGGCTGTAGTGATGACTACATGATAGTTGGTGGTGTTGAAAGACCTAACAAGTGATGTTGGGGTACTCATTGGCATTGGAAGAGGCTAGCGCCAGCACTAGGGAAGCTAAGCAATGACCCAACAACAGCTCCTCTTGACGTTAGAAATCCACGCTGTGTTCCCCCAACGAGGGCCTAACGGTTGTGGTTGGCATAGGTAGACACGAGAGCAAGCATTAGAGGAGCTTAACGACACCGCAGTAGTAGTGGTCGACATTTGGATAGCCCATTGACTATTATGAAGTAATCGTTAGTGCTATTAGACCCTCGTGCCAACTTTGTAGGGACCCAACGGCTACCTTAGTACTATTACTATGTAGCTACAGGTGTTGACACACAACGGTGCCGACACTAGGGGAACCTAGGGACAGCTCTGTCATTTATGTGAGGCAATTGTCGATGTGTGTAAATGCTGGTACTGACACCACGGAAGCCCAACAGTCACCCCATGACCATCACTAGTGTTGACAAAGCCCAACGACTATAGTTAAGCAGTCACTAGAGCAGGTAGACACGAGGGCAACACTAAAAGAGCCTAACGACTCTTCAGCTTCTGTTGCGGGGTAGTTATAGAAGTTAGCTAAAGATGGCATTAGGAAACATTAGTGCCGGCATCGAGGGAGCACAGCAACGATCCTTTGATAGTCATTGGATTTAGGAGAGCCCAACAACTTTTATCGAGCAATCGCAGGGGCAGTTACTGGCACAGGTAGACCAGAAGGCAACCACAGAAGGAGTCAAACGATGACGTAGCAGTAGTTGTGGGCACTCGGAGAGCTCAAAAACTTATGTAAAGGCGTTACTGGTGCTGGCAAACACTTGCACTAACTTTGGAGGAACGCAACGACTAGAGAGTCATTGTTATAGGGTAGTTATTAGTGTTGCTAGATGATGACACTAGCAAAAAAGGAACCCAGCACTGCCCAACCATTATTACGGGGTAGTATTAGCATCGATAGAGGCGAGTACTAGCACCGAGGTAACCTAGAAATGACACAATGATAATCACTCGCATTGCAAGAGCCCATGATTGCTGTTGGATAATCGTTGATGCTGGTAAATGCTAGTGCTAGCACAAACAGAACTCAGTGAAGACCCAACAATAGTCACTAAAGCTACCCAACATCTACGTTGGGTTGTTCCAATGATTGTGTTATGGCAATCATTGTTGCTATTGCGAGAGCCTAATGACGGCTTGGGAAGTCGTTAGGGCACGTAGATGATCGCTCTTATTTTTAAGGAACCCAATGATTGGCCAACTATAATTGTGGGGTACTTATTGGTGTTGGCACATGCCGACGCCAGCACTAAGTGAACCAAAAGACTTTCATGCTATTATTACAGGTATTTGCTGGTGTCGATAAATGCTAGTGCCAGCATCAAAGGTGTTGGTGGTATTGGGAAAGCCTAACAACTACTGCAAGAAAGGTGTTGGTGCTGGCACATGCTCGCCCTAGCTTCGCGAGAACCAACGGCTGCTCAGCTACTGTTGTGGAGTAGTTGTTTGTGTTAGAAGACACGATGTCAGCACTAGGTGAACCAAAAGACTTCTCATCAATTTTTACATGCATTGCTCATGTCGCTAGACGCCAGTGCCAGCATCGAAGGACACCAGCGATGACTGCATGACAATCGTTGGGGTTGAAAGAGTTGAGCGACTCATGTTGGGGTAGTTTTCGGCACTAGTAGAGGCCCATGCCAGCACTGAGGGAGTTATGCAATAACCCAGCGATAGTTGCTAGTGCCGGTAGTGATCTGCATTGGGTTCCCCCAACGATGGCCTAATGGTTATCACTCAAGTAGGTAGATGTGATGACAAGCACTAGAGGAGCTTAACGATGCCCTAGTTATAGTGGATGGCATTGGCAGAGCGTAATAACTGTTGTGAAGAAGTTGTTGGTGCTAGTAGACCCTCGTGCCAACTTTGAGGGGACCCAACCACTACCTTGCTACTACAGCGAGGTAGTTCCTAATTGTCGTTAGTGTTTGGAGAGCCCAACGACTTTATTTACGTAGTCACTAGCGGAGGTAAATGCGAGGGGAAGCACTAAAAGAACCCAACGATTGTCCAGCTTTTCTTGCGAGGTGGTTATTGATGTTGGCTGAAGGTGGCATTGAGAAACACTAGTGCCAGCACCGGTGGAACCCAATGACGACCCTTTGATAGTCACTGGATTTAAGAGAGCCCAACAACTTTTGTTGGGCAATCGCAGAGGCTAGTAGACCGTAAGGTCACTATTAAAGCATCTCAATAGTGACCTAACAATTGTTGCAGACCTTAGCAAACATCAGTATTGGGTTTTCCTATCATTAGCCTAGTGACAGTTTCTGGCACATGTAGACATGAAGGCAACCGCAAAAGGAGTCGAACAACAAACTAACAGTAATAGCGGGCATTAGGAGAGCCTAAAAACATATGCAGGGACGTCACTGGTGCTGCCAGACTTTCACACTAGCTTTGAAGGAACCAAGCGATTGCTGAGTCATTCTTACAGGGTAGTTATTAGTGTTGAGAAATAATGACACCAGCATAAGAGGAACCCAAGGACTGCGCAACTAGTATTGCGGGGTCGTTGTTAGCATCGATAGATGCTAATGCTAGTACTAAGGCAACCTAGCAATGACCCAATGATAGTCGCTCACATTGGTAGAGCCCAACAGCTACCATTAGGCAGCTGTTGATGCTAATAGTTGTGACTGCTTGCAGAAACAAAACTCGACGAAGACCCAACGATGGTCGCTAAAGGTGCCAAACATCTACTATAGGTTGGCCCAATAATTGCCCAATGGTAGTTGTTGTTGGCATTGTAAGAGCCTAACGACGACTGTTGGAAAGTTGTTAGGGTTGGCAGTTGCTCGCGCTTGCTTTTAGAAAAGGCAACGATGATTGCATGACAATCGCTGGTGTTAAAAAAGGCGAACGACTCATGTTGGGGTAGTCATCAGCACTAGTAGAGGCTAACGCCAGCACTGAAGCAGCTATGCAATGACCCAACGACAGTTGCGAGTGCTGGTAGTGATCTGGATTGGGTTCCCCCAATCATGGCCTAATGGTTATCACTCGAGTAGGTAGACACGATGGCAAGCACTAGAAGAGCTTAACGACGCCCTAGTTATAGGGGATGGCATTGGCTGTTGTGAAGAAGTTGTTGGTGCTAGTAGACCCTCGTGCCAACTTTGAGGGGACTAAACGGCTGCCTTGCTACTACAACGAGGTAGTTACTAATCGTCGTTACTATTGGGGGAGCCCAACGACTATGTTACGTAGTCATTAGCAGAGGTAAATGCGAGGGCAAGCACTAAAAGAACGCAACGACTATCCAGCTTTTATTGCGAGGTGGTTTTTGATGTTGGTTGAAGGTGGCATTGAGAAACACTAGTGCCAACACCGGGGGAACCCAATGACGACCTTTTGATAGTCACTGGATTTAGGATAGCCTAAAAACTTTGGTTGGGCAATCGTAAAGGTTAGTAGACCGCAAGGTTAGTATTAAAGCATCTCAATAGTGACCTAACCATAGTTGCAGACCTTAGCAAACATCAGTATTAGGTTTTCCTATCATTAGCCTAGTGACAGTTGCTAGCACATGTAGACATGAAGGCAACCGCAAAAGGAGTCGAACAACAAACTAACAGTAATAGCGGGCATTAGGAGAGCCTAAAAACATATGCAGGGACGTCACTGGTGCTGCCAGACTTTCGCACTAGCTCTGAAGGAACCAAGCGATTGCTGAGTCATTCTTACAGGGTAGTTATTAGTGTTGAGAAATGATGACACCAGCATAAGTGGAACCCAAGGACTGCGCAACTAGTATTGTGGGGTGGTTGTTAGCATCGATAGATGCTAATGCTAGTACTGAGGCAACCTAGCGATGTCCCAATGATAGTCACTCACATTGGTAGAGCCCAACAGCTGCCATTGGGCAGCTGTTGATGCTAATAGTTATGACAGCTTGCAGAAACAAAACTCGATGAAGACCCAACGATGGTCACGAAAGGTGCCAAACATCTACTGTGGGTTGGCCCAATAATTGCCCAATGGTAGTCGTTGTTGGCATTGTAAGAGCCTAACAACGACTGTTGGAAAGTTGTTCGGGTTGGCAGTTGCTCGCGCTTGCTTTTAGGGAACCCAATGATTGCCCAACTACTATTGTTAGGTTGTTATTGGTGTTGGCACACGCTGACACCAGCAATAAGTGAATTAAAAGACTTCCCTGCTTTTGCTGCGGGCAGTTAGTGGTGTCGATAGGTGTTGTCCTAGCATCGGGAGAGACTAACGATGATCACAAGGCTATTTTTGGTATTGGAAAATCCCAACAACTAATGTGGGAAAGTTGTTAGTGCTCGCAGATGCTCGCTGCAATTTTGGCGGAACCATCAACAATTCAGCTACTAATGCGGGGCAGTTGTTGGTGTTAGGAGACATCGATGTTAGCATGAGGCAAACCAAGAGACTTTTAAGTTATTTCTATAGGTAGTTGCTCATGTCAATAGACGCGAGTGCCAGCACTAGAGGACCCTAGCGATGACTACATAGTAGTTAGCTCTGATGGAAGACCCTAACTACTGATGTTAGAGTAGTCATCGACACTAATAGATATCGACGCCAGCACAGAGGGAGCTACGCAATGACCCAGTGATAGTTGCTGTTATCGATAGATATCGACAATGGGTTCCCCCAAGATGGCCTAATGGTTGTTGCCGGCATGGGTAGACACGAGGACAAGCACTAAAGGAGCTTAACAACGCCGTAGTAGTAGTGGTTGGCATTGGGAGAGCCCAATGACTATCGAGAAGAAGTTTTTGGTGCTAGTAGACCCTCGTGCCAAGTTTAAAGGAGCACAACGGCTGCCTTGCTATTACTAGTGGGCAGTTACGGGTGTTGGCAGACACCGACGCTGACACTGGTGGAACCTAGGGAGAGCCCTGCCATTTTTATATAGTAATTGTCGGTGTGTGTAAACATTAGTACTAGCACAAGGGAAGCCCAATGATTACCCCATGATAGTCACTGGTGTTGGGGGAGTCCTCCGACTATAGCTAGGCAGTCACTAGCGTAGGTAGACGTGAGGGCAAGCACTAGAAGAGTCCAATGACTTTCGAGCCATTATTGCGGGGTAGTTATAGTTACTAGCAAATGATGAAATTAGGAAACGTTAGTGCCAACATTGGAGGGCCCAGTAACGTCCCTTCGATAGTCACTAGATTTAGGAGAGCCCAGTAAGTGTTATTGGGCAATCGCAGACGCTAATAGATCGGTTTCAGTACTAGAGTAACTCAGCAATGACCTAGCGACAGTCGCGGGCCTTAGCAAACATCAGCATTAGGTTTTCCTATCGTCAACCTAGTGGTAGTTGCTGGCACAGGTAAACATGACAGCCACCACAAAAGGAGTCGAACGACAAAGTAGAAGTAGTAGTTGGCACTTGGAGAGCCCAAAAACTTATGCAAGGACGTCGTTGGTGCTCGTAGACTTTCGCACCAGCTTTGAAAGAACCCAGCGACAACCGAGTCGTTGTTACGGGGTAGTTATTAATGTTAAGAGATGATGACACCAGCATAAGAGGAACCCAAGGACTGCGCAACCAGTGTTGTGAGATAGTTGTTAGCATCGATAGATGCTGGTGCTAGTATTGGGGCAACCAATCGATGACCCAATGATTGTCACTCGGGTTGGTAGAGCCCAATGACTACTATTGGGTAGTCGTTGATTCTAGTAGATATGAGTTATTGCACAAAGAAGACTCGACGAAGACCCAACGATAGTCACTAAACGTGCTAAACATCTACAATGGGTTGCCTAATGATTACTAAATGACAGTCGTTGTTGGCATTATGAGAGCCTAATGACGACTGTTAGAAAATCATTGGGGCTTGCATATGCTCGCACTTCTTTTTAGAGAACCCAACAATTGCCCAACTAATATTATGGGGTAGTTATTGGTGTTGGCACATGTTGACACCAACACTAGATGAACCAAAAGATTTCCCTACTATTGCTGCGGGCAGTTGTTGGTGTCAATAGGTGCTGTGCCCGCATCGGGGGAGACTAAGGATGATCGCATGGCAATTTTTTGTATTAGGACAGCCAAACAAGTACTGCAGGAAAGTTGTTGGTGCTTGCAGATGCTCACTCTAACTTTGGTAGAACCATTGGCTATTCAGCTACTAATGTGAGGCAGTTGTTAGTGTTGGGAGACAGGATGTTATTGCGATCTCGATAGACACGAATGCCAGCGTTAAGGGACTCTAGCAATGACTGCATGATAGTTGGATGTTTAGTAAGACTCCAACGATTAATGTTGGGGTAGTCGTCAGCACTGGTAGAGGCCAGTGCCAGCATAGGGGGAGCTATGCAATGACCTAATGATAGCTGCTGGTGTCGATAGAAATCTGCACTAGGTTCCCCTAAGTTGGCCTAACAGTTGTTATTGGCATAGGTAGATGAGAAGGCAAGCACTAGATAAGCTTAACGATGCTCTAGTAGTTGTGGTTGGCATTGGGAGAGCCCATTGACTATCGTGAAGAAGTTATTGGTGCTAGTAGACCCTTGTGCCAATTTTGAGGGGACACAATCGCTTCGTTGCTTCCACTACTGGGTAGTTACGGGTGTTGGCAGACACCGGCGTTGACACTGGTGGAACCTAAGGAGAGCCCCATCATTTCTGTAAGGTAGTTACCGATATGTGTAAACGCTGGTACTAGCACAAGGGAAGCCCAACGATTACCCCATGATAGTTACTAGTGTTGGGGGAGCAATAGGACTATAGCTAGGTAGTCACTGATGTAGGTAGACACGAGGGCAAGCATTAAAAGAGCCCAATGAATTTTCAGCCTTTTTTGTGGGGTTGTTATAGGTATTAGTAGATGACAAAATTGGGAAACACTACTGCCAGCACCGAGGGAGCCTAGCGATGACCCTTAAATAGTCACTAGGTTTAGAAGAGCCCAATAAGTGTTATTGGGCAATCACAAATGCTAGTAGATCAGAGAGTCAGTACTAGAGCAACTCAGTAAGGACCTAACAACAGTCACGGGGCTTAGCAAACATCAGCATTGGGTTTTCCTATTGTTAGCCTAGTGGCAGTTATTGGCACAGGTAGACATGATAGCAACCGCAAAAGGAGTCGAACAACAAAGTAGCAGTACTAATGCGTATTCGGAGAGCCCTAAAACTTATGCAGGGACGTCGCTGGTGCTGGCAAACACTCGCACCAACTTTGAAAGGACCCAATGACAGCCGAGTCATTGTTACGGGTTAGTTATTAGTGCTAGCAGATGATGACACCATCGTTAGTGGAACCCAAGGACTGCGCAACCAGTATTATGGGGTAGTTGTTAGCATCGATAGATGCTATTGCTAGTACCCAGGCAACCTAGCGACGAGCCAATGATAGTCGCTCGTGCTAATAGACCCAATGACTGCTACTGGATAGTCATAGATACTAGTAGATACCAGTGCTTGCACAAACAAAACTCAACGAAAATCTAATGATAGTCACTAAGGGTGCCAAACATTTATAGTGGGTTCCCCTATTGATTGCCCAATGGCAGTCGTTTTTGGAATTACGAAAGCCTAACAATGACTGTAAGGAAGTCATTGGGCAGGCAGATAATCACACTTATTTTTAGGGAACCTAATGATCACCTAACTACCATTATGAGGAGTAATTGGTGTTAACAGATGCCGATGCTAGCACCATGTGTTCCCTCTTATTGCTGCACACAGTTGGTGGTGTTGATTGATGAGAGTGCCAACATCAAGGGCGACTATCGATGACTGCATGACTATTGTAGGTAGTTGAAAAGCCCAAAATTACAGCGGGAAAGGTGTTGGTTCATGTAGATGCTCACTTTAGCTTTGAAGGAACTAATGACTTTCTCAGCTACCAGTGCATGGTAGTTGTTGTATTGGCAGACATCGATGTCAGCACGAGGCGAACCAAGAGACTTCTCAGCTATTTCTACAGGCAGCTCATGTCGATAAATGCCACTCCTAGCATCGAAGACCCTAGCGATGACTGCGTGACAGTTGCTACTGTTGGAAGAGCCCAACGATTGATATTGGGGTAGTCGTTGGCATTGGCAAAGGCCAATGCCAGCACTAGGGCAACTAAGCAATGACCTAGTGACAGCGACTCGAGTCGGTGGAGGTCTGCGTTGGGTTTCCCAAATGATGGCCTAACTATTGTCACTGGCATGGGTAGACGTGAGGCCAAGCACTAAAGGAGGTTAACGACACCCCAATAGTAGTTCTCGGCATTGAGAAAGCCCAATGACTGTTGTGAAGAAGTTGCTGGTGCTAGTAAACCCTCGTGCCAACTTTGAGGGGCCCCAACGACTGCCTTACTACCACTATTGGTTAGTTACGAGTGTTGGTTGACACCAACGCTGACACTAGGGGAACCTAGGGACAGCAGTGTCATTTTTACAAGGCAGTTGTCGGTGTGTATTAGCACTTAAATAGCCCAACGATCACCCCATGACCGTCGCAAGTGTTGGGAGAGCCCAACAACTATAGTTAGGCAGTCACTGGTGCAGGTGGATGCGACGGCAAACACTTAAACAGCCCAACGACTATCCAGCTTTTGTTGCGGGGTAGTTATAAGGGTCTACCAAAGATGGCATGTAGAAACACTTATGCCGACATCGGGGGAGCCTAGCGATGACCCTTTGATGGTCACTGGATTTAGGAGAGCTCAATAACTTTTATTGGGCAATCGTAGATACTAGTAGACCATAGTGTCAGTATTAGAGCAACTCAACAATGACCTAGCGACAGTTGCAGGCCTTAGCACATATCGGCACTGGGTTTTCCTCGTGTTAGCCTAGTGGGAGTTGCAGGCACAAGTAGACTTGAAGACTGCCACATAAGAAATTGAATGATGATGTAGCAGTGGTAGTGGGCACTAGAAGAGCCCAAAAAATTTTGTCGAGACGTCGTTGGTGTTGCTAGACACTCACGCCAGCTTTGAAAGAACCCACCAATTACCGAGTCTTTATTACAGGGTAGTTATTAGTGTTGGGCGATGATGACACCAACTTAAGAGGAACCTAAGGACTGCCCAACCATTATTGTGAGGTAGCTCTTAGCATCGATAGATGCTAGTAATAGCGCTCGGGCAACCTCGCGATGACGTAATGATAGTCGCTCATGTTGGCAGAGCCCATTGACTGCTATTGGGCAGTTATTGATGCTGGTAGATGTTAATACTAGCACAAATGAAACTCAGTGATGACCTAATGATAGTCACTAAGGCTGCCAAACAACTACGCTGGGAAAGGTGTTGGTTCTGGCAGATGCTCGCTCCAGCTTTGAGGGAACTAAAGACTGCTCAGCTACTACTGTCGGGAAGTTATCGATGTTGAGAGACACCGATGTCAGCATAAAGCAAACCAATAGACTTCTTAACTATTTTTATAGGCAGGTGCTCATATCAGTAGACGCGAGTAACAGCACTAGAGGACCCTACCTGTGACTGCGTGATAGTTGTGGTTATTAGAAGAGCCCAACGACTGATGTTTAGGTAGTCATAGGCACTGGTAAAGGTCAGCACCGGCACAAAAGGAGCTATGCAATGACCCAACTGTAGTTAGTGGTATCAATAAAGATCTACACTAGCTTCCCCCAATGATGGCTAAATGGTTGTTGCTGGCATAGTAAGATGTGAGGGCAAGCACTAAAGAAGCTTAACGATGCCTTAGTAGTAGTGGTTGGCAATTGGGAGAGCCAAATGATTATCATGAAGAAGTCGTTGGTGTTACCGTCGTGCCAATTTTGAAAGGACCCAACGGCTGCCTTTCCACTACTACTCGGTTGTTACGGGTGCTGACAGATAGCAGTGCCGAGACTAGGGGAACCCAGAGAGAGGCCTATCATTTCTGTGAGGTAGTTACCGGTGTTAGTAAATGCTAATATTGGAAAAAAGGAAGCCCAACGATTGCCCAATGACAGTCCCTAGTGTTGGATGAGCCCTACGACTATAACTACATAGTCACGGACGTAGATAGATACGAAGGCAAGCACTAAAAGAGCCCAACGATTGTCTAGCCTTTGTTGAGGGGTAGTTAACAGTACCAGTAGATGACAAAATTGGGGAATGCTAGTTTTAGCACCGGGGGAGCTCAACGACGACCCTTTGATAGTCACTGGATTTAGGAGAGCCTAACACTTTTTATCGGCTAATCGCAAATGCTAGTAAAACATAGTGTCAGTACTAGAGCAACTCAATAATGACCTAGCGACAGTCGCGGGCCATAGCAGACATCAAGGTTAGATTTTTCTTGCGTTAGCCTAGTGGGAGTTGCTAGCACACGTAGACTTAAAGGAAACTATAAAAGGAGTCGAATGATGAAGTAGCAGTAGTAGTGGGCACTGGGAGAGCCTAAAAACTAAAGCACGGATGTCATTGCTGTTAGCAGACACTCACACCAGCTTTGAATTAACCCATTGTCTGCTGAGTCATTGTTATGGGGTAGTTATTAGTGTTGGCAGATGATGACAACATCATAAGAGGAACCCAAGGACTGCGTAACCAGTATTGCGAGGTAGTTGTTGGCATCGATAGACACTCGGGCAAACTTAGTGACGACTCAATGACAGTCACTCGCATTGGTAGAGCTAATGACTGCTGTTGGGCATTCGTTGATGCCAGTAGATGCTAGTGCTTGCAAAAACGAAACTTAACGAACACTCAACATTAGTCACAAAAGCTGCCAAGCATCTACGATGAAGGGTTAGCCTAATGATTGCCTAATTGCACTCATTGTTGGCGTTACAAAAGCCTAACGACGGTTGTTGGGTTGGGCCACGCACATGATCATGCTTGTTTTTAGGAAACCCAATGATTGCCAAACTACAATTGTGGGGTAGTTATTAGTGTTAGCACACGCGAACGCCAGTACTAGGTGAACCAAAAGTCTTCCTTACTATTGTTGCGAGTAGTTACTGGTGTCGATAGACACTAGTGATAGTATTGAGGGAGACTAACGATGACCGCACGACTACTGCTGGTATTGGAAAAGCCCAACAACTACTACGAGAATGGTGTTGGTGTTAGCTGATGCTCGCCTAAGGTTTGAGGGAACCAATGACTGCTCAGTTACTTAGTGCGGGTAGTTGTTGGTGTTGGCAGACATCAATGTCAGCATAAGGCAAACCAAGAGACTTCTCAGCTAATTCTACAATAAGTTACTCATGTCGATAGATGCCAGTGCCAACACTGAGGGACCGTAGTGATGACTGCGTGATAGTTGCTGTTGTTGGAAGAGCCCAACGATTGATATTAAGGTAGTCCTTGGCACTGGTAGTGGCTAGCGTCAGCACTAGAACAATGACCCAGAGATAGCTACTGGTGTCTGTAGAGATCTGCGCTGGGTTTCCCAAACAATGGTCTAATGGTTGTCGCTGGCATAGGTAGACATGGGGGAAAGCACTAGGGGAGCTTAATGATGCCTTAGTAGTAGTGGTTGGCATTTGAAGAGCCCAATGACTATCGTAAAGAAGTCTTTGGTGCTAGTAGACCTCGTGCCAACATTGAAAGGACCTAATGGCTACCTTGCTACTGCTACTGAGTAGTTACGGGTGTTAGGAGGGACTAGCGTACACACTAGGGTGAGCCCGATCATTTCTGTGAGATAGTTACCGGTGTGTGTAAACATTAGTACTAGCATAAAGGAAGCCCAACGATTACCCCATGATAGTCGCTGGTTTGGGAGAGCCTTACGACTATAGCTAGGCAGTCACTGGCGTAAGTAGACGCAATAACTATCTCACCTTCGTTGAAGGGCAATTTTAGGTAGTGGCACATGATGTATTTGGGAATTGCTATTATTGACACCGAGGGAGCCATGCGATAACCCTTGGATAGACACTTGATTTATGAGAACCCAACAATTGTTATCGGGCAATCACAATGCTAGTAGATCGTAGAGTCAGTACTAAAGCAACTCAGCAATGACTTGGTGACAGTCACGAGCCTTAGCACACATTAATATTGGGTTTTCATATCATTAGCCTAGTGGAAGTTGCTAGCACACGTAGACATGAGACTTTTCAGCTATATCTACAAGAAGTTACTAATGTCGATAGATGCCAATGCCAATACTGTGGAACCGTAATGATGACTACATGATAGTTGTTGTTGTTGGAAGAGCCCAACGACTGATATTGGGGTAGTCCTTGGCACTGGCAGCGGCTAGCGTCAGCATTAGAGCAATGACCCAGCGATAGCTACTAGTGTCAGTAGAGATCTGTGCTAGGATCCTCAAATGATGGCCTAACGGTTGTCGCTGGCACAGGTAGACACGAGGGCAAGCACTAGGGGAGCTTAATGATGTCTTAGTAGTAGTGGTTGGCATTTGGAGAGCCCAATGACTATCATGTAGAAGTCTTTGGTGCTAGTAAACCTCGTGCCAACATTGAAAAGACCTAACGGCTACGTTGCTACTGCTACTGAGTAGTTACGGGTGTTCGGAGGGACTGGCGCAGACACTAGGGTAATCTAGGGTGAGCCAGATCATTTCTATGAGGCAGTTGTTGGTATGTGTAAACACTAGTACTAGCATGAAGGAAGCCCAACGATTACCCCATGACAGTAACTGGTTTGGGAGAGCCTTTTAACTATAGCTAGGCAGTCACTGGCGTAAGTAGACGCAAGGGCAAGCACTAAAAGAACCTAATGACTATCCAGCCTTCGTTAAGGGGTACTTTTAGGTAGTGGCAGATGATGTAATTGGGAATTGCTATTGCCGACACTGAGAGAGCCATACGATGACCCTTGGATAAACACTTGAATTAGAAGAACCCAACAACTGTTATCGGACAATCGCAAACACTAGTAGATCGTAGAGTCAGTACTAGAGCAATTCAGCAATGACTTAGTGATAATCATGGGCCTTAGCACACATTAACATTGGGTTTTCCTATCGTTAGCCTAGTGGGAGTTGCTGGCACACACAGACATGAAGGCAACCACAAAAGGAGTCAAATGATGAAGCAGTAATATTAGTGGGCACTAGGAGAGGCCAAATACTTATGCACGGACGTCACTGGTCCTGGCAGACGCTCGCGCTAGCTTTGAAGGAACCGAGCGACTGCTGAGTCATTGTTACGGGGTAGTCATTGGTGTTGGCTGATGATGACACCAATATAAGAGAAACCCAAGAACTGCATAACCATTGTTGCGGGGTAGTTGTTAGCATTGATAGACGCTAATGCTAGTACCGGGGCAACTTAGCGACGACCTAATGATAGTCACTTGCATTGGTAGAGCCTAATGACTGTTACTGGACAGTCGTTGATGCTGGTAGATGCCAGTTCTTACACAAACAAAACTCAAGGAAGACCCAACATTAACGCTGGGTTGCCCTAATGATTGCCTAATGGCAGTCATTGTTGGCATTACGAAAGCCTAACGATGGATGTTTGGAAGTTGTTTGGGCACACACTTGCTTGCACTTGGTTTTAAGGAACCCAGCAATTGCCCGATTATAATTGTGGGTTGCTACTGGTGCTGGCACATACCGACGCCCGAACTAGATGAACCAAAGGACTTCCTTGCTATTATTTCAGGCAGTTGCTTGTGTCAATAGATGCCAATGCTAGCATCATGGGAGACTAACGATGATCGCATGATTGTTGCTGGTATTAGGAAAGCTCAACAACTATTGCGAGAAAGGTGTTGGTGTTGGTAGATGCGCGCTCCAGGTTTGATAGAACCAACGACTGCTCAATTACTAGTGCGAGGCATTTGTTGGTTTTGGCAAACGTCGATGTCAGCATGAGGCAAACTAAAAGACTTCTCAGCTATTTTCGCAGGCAGTGGTTTATGTCGATAGATGCTAGTGCCAACATTGGAGGACCTTAGTGATGATTGCATGACAGTTGCTGGTGTTGGAAGAGCCCAACAACTGATGTTGGGATAGTTATTAGCAGTGGCAAAGGCCAGAGCAGCACTGGGGGAGGTAAGCACTCACCCAATGACAGCTGCTGATATCGATAAAAATCTAAACTGGGTTCCCCCAATGATGCCCTAACGGTTGTTGCTGGCGTAGGTAGACGCGAAGGCAGGCATTGGAGGAGCTTTGTGACACCCCAGTAGCAGCGGTCAGCATTGGGAGAGGCCAATGACTGTTGTGAAGAAGTCGCTGGTGCTAGTTGACCCTCGTGCCAACTTTGAGGGGACCCAATGGCTGCCTTGCTCTTACAACTAGGTAGTTATGAATGTTGGCACATAACGGCGTCGACACTAAGGGAACTTAAGGATAGCCTTATCATTTTTGCGAGGCAATTGCCGATGTGTGTAAATGCTAGTACTAGCGCAAGAGAAGCCTAACAATCACCTCATAACCATTCCTAGTGTTGGGAGAGCCCAATGACTATAGCTAGGCACTCACTAGCATATATAGACATGAGGGCAAGAATTGAAAGAGCTCAACGACTGTCTAGCTTTTGTTAGAGGGCAATTATAGGTGTTGGTAGCGATAACTGCTGGTATCGGTAGAGATCTGCATTGGATTCCCTCAATGATGGCCTAACGATTGTCGCTGGCGTAGGTAGACGCGAGGGCAAGCACTAGAGGAGCTTAAGTATGCCTTAGTAGTAGTGGTTGGCATTGGGAGAGCATAACGACTATCGTCAAGAAGTCGTTGGTGCTAGTACACCCTCGTACTACCTTTGAGAAGACCCAACAACTACCTTGTTATTACTATTGGGTAGTTACGAATGTTGGCTAACACCGACGCTAACACTAGGGGAACTTAGGGAGAGCCCTACAATTTTTGTGAGGCAATTGTCGATGTTTCTCAACGCTCGTACAAGCACAAAAGAAGCCCAATGATTACCCCATGAAAGTTGCTGGTGTTGGAAGAGCCCTACGACTATATTTAGGAAGTTATTGGCATAGGTAGATGTGAGGACATGCACTAGAAATGCCTAATAACAGTCTAGCCTTTATTGAGGGGTAGTTATAGGTACCAGCAAATGATGAAATTGGGAAACACTAGTGCCGGCACCGAGGGAGTCCAGTTACGACCTTTGGATAGTCACTAGATTTAGGAAAGCCTAGCAACTATTATCGGGCAATCGCAGACACTAGTGGATTGTAGAGTCAGTAGTAGAGCAATTCAATAATGATCTAGTGACAGTTGCGGGCCTTAGCAGACATGAACATTGGGTTTTCCTATCGTTAGCCTAGTGGCAGTTACTAGTACAGGTTGACACGAAGGCAACCACAAAAAGAGTCGAATGAGGAAGTAGCAATAGTAGTGAGCAGTAGAGAGCTCCACAACTTATGCAAGGACTGCTGAGTCATTGTTATGGAGTAGTTGTCATTATTGGCAAATGATGACACCAGCATGAGAGGAACACAAGGACTGCGCAAGTAATATTGTAGGAGAGTTGTTAGCATCGATAGATGCTAGTACTAGTATCGGGGCAACCTAGCGATGACCCAACGATAGTTGCTCACGTTGGTAGAGCCCAATGACTGTTATTGGGTAGTCGTTGATGCTGGTATATACCAGTGCTTGCACAAATAAAACTCAGTAAAGACCCAACAATAGTCACGAAAACTGCCAAACATCTACGCTAGGTTTCCCGAATGGCAATCATTGTTGGCGTTACGAGAGCCTAATGACAGTTGTTGGGAAGTCGTTGGGCCACGCCATGCTCCAGCTTATTTATAAGGAACCCAACAATGGCCCAACTATAATTGTGGGGTAGTTATTGGTGTTGGCACACATCGACACCATTACTAGGTGAACCAAAAGACTTCCCTACTATTGCTGTGGGCAGTTGCTGGTGTCGGTAGACGCTAGTGCGAGCATTAAGGGAGACTAACGATGACCGCATGATTGTTGCTGGTATTAGGAAAGTACAATAACTATTGCGAGGAACTTGTTGGTGCTCGCAAATGCTCGCTCAAGTTTTGGGGGAACCAACAACACTCAACTACTACTACGGGGCAATTGTTGATGTTAGAAGACATCGATGTCAGCACGAGGTGAACCAAAAGACTTCTCAGCTATTTTTGCATGCAGTTGCTCATGTTGATAGATGCTAATACAAGCACCGGGGGCTGTAGCGATGATTACATGACAATTAGTGGTGTTAAAAGAGCCTAACAACTAATGTTGGGGTAATCGTCGGCATTCGCAGTGGTCAACGCCAGCACTAGGGAAGCTAAGCAATGACCCAGCGACAACTCCTTTTGACGTTGGAAATCTACGTTGGGTTCCCTCAATGATGGCCTAACGGTTGTGGTTGGCATAGGTAGACGCAAGAGCAAGCACTAGAGGAGCTTAACGACACCCCAATAGTAGTGGTCAACATTGGGAGAGCCCAATGACTATTATGAAGAAGTCGTTAGTGCTATTAGACCCTCGTACAAACTTTATGGGGACCCAATGGCTACCTTACTACTACTACAACTATGTAGCTACGGGTGTTGACAAATAACGACGTCGACATTAGGGGAACGTAAGGACAGCTCTGTCATTTCTGTAAGGTAATTTTTGGTGTGTTTAAATGCTAGTACTGGCACCACGGAAGCCCAACAATCACCCCATGACCATCGCTAGTGTTGACAGAGCCCAACGACTACAGTTAAGCAGTCACTAGAGCAGGTAGACACGAGGGCAACACTAAAAGAGCCCAACGAATGTTCAGCTTTTGTTATGGGGTAGTTATATGTGTTAGCTAAAGATGGCATTGGGAAACACTAGTTTCAGCACCAGGGGAACCCAACAACGACCCTTTGATAGTCATTGGATTCAGGAGAGCCTAACAACTTTTGTCGAGCAATCGTAGGGGCTAGTAGACCACAATGTCAGTACTAGAGCAATTCAATAATGACTTAACGATAGTCGTGGGCCTTAGCAAACATAAACACTAGGTTTTCTTAGCTTAGCCTAGTGGTAGTTACTGGCACAGGTAGACAAGAAGGCAACCACAGAAGGAGTCGATCGACGACGCAGCAGTAGTTGTGGGCACTCGGAGAGCCCAAAAACTTATGCAGAGACGTTGCTGGTGCTGGCAAACACTCACACCAACTTTGAAGGAACGCAGCAACTAGAAAGTCATTGTTATAGGGTAGTTATTAGTGTTGACAGATGATGACACCAGCAAAAAAGGAACCCAAGCACTGCCCAACTATTATTACGGGGTAGTTATTAGCATCGATAGAGGCGAGTACTAGCACCGAGGTAACCGAGCAATGACACAATGATAGTTGCTCGTATTGGTAGAGCCTATGACTGTTGTCGGATAGTTGTTGATGCTGGTAAATGCTAGTGCTAACATAAACAGAACTCAGCAAAGACCCAATAATAATCACTAAAGCTACCTAACATCTACGCTAGGTTGTTCCAATAATTACATTATGGCAATCATTGTTGCCATTGTGAGAGCCTAACGATGACTGTTGGGAAGTCGTTGGGGCATGTAGATGCTCGCTCTTGTTTTTAGAGAACCCAATGATTGTCCAACTATAATTGTGGGGTAGTTATTGGTGTTGGTACATGCTGACACCAGCACTAGGTGAACAAAAAAACTTTCATGCTATTATTACTGGTAGTTGCTGGTGTCGATAAATTGCCAGCATCAAAGGTGTTGGTGGTATTGGGAAAGCCTAACAACTACTGCAAGAAAGGTGTTGGTGCTGGCACATGCTCGCTCCAGCTTTGCGGGAACCAGCGGCTGCTCAGCTACTATTGTGGGGTTGTTGTTTGTGTTAAAAGACATGATGTCAGCACGAGGGAACCAAGAGACATCTCACAAATTTCTACAGGCATTGCTCATGTCTATAGATGCCAGTGACAACATCCAAGGACACTAGCGATGACTGCATGACAATCGCTGGTGTTGAAAGAGCCGAGCAACTCATGTTAGAGTAGTCATCAGCACTAGTAGAGGCCAACGCTAGCACTGAGGTAGCTATGCAATGACCCAGCGATAGTTGCTAGTGTCGGTAATGATCTGTACTGGGTTCCCCTAACCATGACCTAAGGGTTATCGCTCGAGTAGGTAGACGCAACGGCAAGCACTAGAGGAGCTTAACGACGTCCTAGTTATAGTGGATGGCATTGGCAAAGCTTAATGACTGTTGTGAAGAAGTTATTGGTGCTAGTAGACCCTCGTGCCAACTTTGAGAGGACCCAACGGCTGCCTTGCTACTACAGCGAGGTAGTTACTAATCGTTGTTAGTGTTGGGGGGCCCAACAACTATAGTTACGTAGTCACTAGCGAAGGTAAATGCGATGGCAAGCACTAAAAGAACCCAACGACTGTCTAGCTTTTGTTGCAAGGTGGTTATTGATGTTGGCTGAAGGTGGCATTTAGAAACACTGGTGCCGGCACCGGGAGAACCTAATGACAACCCTTTGATAGTCACTAAATTTAGAAGAGCCCAACAACTTTTATTGGGCAATCATAGATGCTAATAGATCACAAGGTCAGTACTGAAGCATCTCAATTGTGACCTAGCGATAGTTGCAGGCCTTAACAAACATCAGCGTTGGGTTTTCCTATCATTAACCTAGTGGCAGTTGCTAGCACACGTAGACATGAAGGCAACCACAAAAGGAGTCAAACGACAAAGTAACAGTAGTAGTGGGCACTATGAGAGCCTAAAATCATATGCAAGGACGTCACTAGAGCTGGTAGGCTTTCGCGCTAGCTTTGAAGGAACCCAATGACTACTGAGCCATTGTTACAGGGTAGTTATTAGTGTTGAGAGATGATGACACCAGCATATGAGGAACCCAAGGACTGCGCAACCAGTATTGCGGGGTAGTTATTAGCATCGATAGATGCTAGTGCTAGTACTGGGACAACCTGGCAATGACCCAATGATAGTCGCTCATATTGGTAGAGCCCAATGACTGCTATTGGGCAGTCATTGATGCTAATAGATGCGAGTGCTTGCATAAACAAAACTCGATGAAGACCCAACGATGGTCATTAAAGGTGCCAAACGTCTACTGTGCATTGCCCCAATAATTGCCCAATGGTAGTCGTTGTTGGCATTGTAAGAGCCTAACGACGACTGTTGGAAAGTCGTGAGGGTTGGTAGATGATTGCACTTGCTTTTAAGGAACCCAACGATTGCCCAACTACTATTGTTGGGTAGTTATTGGTATTGGTACATGCTGACACTAGCAATAAGTGAACCAAAAGACTTCGCTGCTATTGCTGTAGGCCATTGTTGATGTCGATAGATGTTGTTCTAACATCAGGGGAGACTAACGATGACTGCATGGCTATTTTCGGTATTGAAAAAGCCAAACAACTAATGCAGGAAAGTTGTTAGTGCTGGTAGATGCTCGTTGCAACTTTGGCGAGACCATCGATAATTCAGCTACTAATGTGGGGTAGTTGTTGGTGTTAGGAGACATCAATGTTAGCATGAGGCAAACCAAGAGACTCCTCAGCTACTTTTGTAGGCAGTTGCTCATATCAATAGACGCGAGTGCTAGCACTAGAGGACCCTAGCGATGACTGCATAGTAGTTAGCTGTGTTGGAAAACCCCAACGATTGATGTTGGGGTAGTCATCGGCAATGGTAGATGTTGGCGCCAGCACAGGGGGAGCTACACATGACCCAATGATAGGTGCTGGTGTCTGTAGATATCTGCAATGGGTTCCCTCAAGATGGCCTAACGGTTATTGCTGGCGTAGGTAAACACGAGGACAAGCACTAAAGGAGCTTAACAATGTCATAGTAGTAATGGTTGGCATTAGGAGAGCCCAATGACTATCGAGAAGAAGTTGTTGGTACTAGTAGACCCTCGTGCAAAGTTTAAAGGAACACAACGGCTGCTTGTTATTACTAGTGGGTAGTTACGGGTGTTGGCAGACACCGACACTGACACTGATGGAACATAGGGAGAGCCTTGTCATTTTTGTATAGTAATTGTTGGTGTGTGTAAACACTAGTACTAACACAAGAGAAGCCCAATGATTACCTCATGACAGTCGATGGTGTTGGGGGAGTCCTACGACTATAGCTAAGCAGTCACTGGCATAGGCTGACGTAAGGGCAAGCATAAAAGAGCCCAATGACTTTCGAGCCATTATTGCGAGGTAGTTATAGTTACTGGCAAATGATGAAATTTGGAAACGTTAGTGCCGGCATTCGGGGGCCTAGCGATGTCCCTTAGATAGTCACTTGATTTAGGAGAGCCTGGCGAGTGTTATTGGGCAATCGTAGATGCTAGTAGATTGGTGTCAGTACTAAAGTAACTTAGCAATGACCTAGCGACAGTCGCGGGCCTTAGCGGACATCAGTATTAGGTTTTCCTATCATTAGCCTAGTGTTAGTTGTTGGCACAGGTAAACATGACAGCAGCCACAAAAGGAGTCAAACGATAAAGTAGAAGTAGTAGTTAGCACTTGGAGAGCCCAAAAACTTATGTAGGGATGTCGTTGGTGCTCGTAGACTTTTGCACCAGCTTTGAAAGAGCCCAGCGACTACCGAGTCGTTGTTAGGGGTAGTTATTAATGTTGGGAGATGATGACACCAGCATAAGAGGAACCCAACGACTACACAACCAGTGTTGCAGGATAGTTGTTAGCATCAATAGATACTAGTGCTAGTATCGGGGTAACTAATCGATGACCCAATGATAGTCACACGGGTTGGTAGAGCCCAATAACTGCTATTGGATCATCGTTGATTCTAGTAGATGCTAGTTATAGCACAAAGAAGACTCGACGAAGACCCTATGATAGTCACTAAAGGTGCCAAACATCTACAATAGGTTGCCCTAATGATTGCCAAATGACAGTCATTGTTAGCATTATGAGAGCCTAACGATGACTGTTGGAAAATCGTTGGGGCTTGCATTTGCTCGTACTTGTTTTTAGGGAACCCAACGATTGCCCATCTAATATTGTGGGGTAGTTGTTGGTGTTGGCACACGTTGACACCAGCACTAAGTGAACCAAAAGACTTCCTTGCTATTGCTGCAGGCAGTTGTTGGTGTCAATAGATGCCATGCCAGTATCGGAGGAGACTAACAATGATCGTATGGCTGTTTTTGGTATTAGGACATCCCAATAAGCACTGCAGGAAAGTTGTTGGTGCTTGCAGATGCTCGCTCTAACTTTGGCAAAACCATCAGCTATTCAATTACTATTGCGAGGCAGTTGTTGGTGTTGGGAGACATGGATGTCAGCATGATCTCGATAGACGTGAATGCCAGCATGATCTCGATAGACGTGAATGCCAGCATGATCTCGATAGACGTGAATGCCAGCACTAAGGGACTTTAACGATGATTGCATGATGGTTGGATGTGTTGTAAGAGCAGAACGATTGATGTTGGGGTAGTCGTCGGCACTTGTAGAAGCCAGTGCCAACATAGGGGGAGATATGTAATGACCCAGTGATAGCTGTTGGTGTCGATAGAGATCTGCACTAGGTTCCCCTAAGTTGGCCTAAAAGTTATTTTTGGCATAGATAGACGAGAGGGCAAGCACTAGACAAGCTTAACGACGCCCTAGTAGTGGTGGTTGGCATTAGGAAAGCCCATTGACTACCATGAACAAGTTGTTGGTGCTAGTAGACCTTTGTGCCAAGTTTGAGGATAGCCAATGGCTTCCTTGGTTCTACTACTAGGTAGTTACAAGTGTTGGCAGACATCAGCACTGACACTGGTGGAACCCAGGGAGAGCCCTATCATTTCTATAAGGCAGTTACCGATGTGTGTAAACGCTGGTACTAGCATAAAGGAAGCCCAACGATTACCAGATGACAGTTACTAGTGTTGGGGGAGTAGTACGATTATAGCTAGGCAGGCACTGGCGTAAGTAGACGCGAGGTCAAGCACTGAAAGAGTCTAATAACTTTTCAGCCTTTTTTGTGGGGTTGTTATAGGTACTAACAGATGACGAAATTAGGAAACACTACCGTCGACACTAGGGGAGCCTATGACCCTTAGATAGTCACTAGGTTTGGAAGAGCCCAATAAGTGTTATTGGGCAATCGCAAATGCTAGTAGATCAGAGAGTTAGTACTAAAGCAACTCAGTAAGGACCTAGCGACAGTCGCAGGGCTTAGCAAATATCAGCATTGAGCTTTCCTATCGTTAGCCTAGTGGCAGTTGCTGGCACAGATAGACATGATGGCAACCGCAAAAGGAGTCGAACAACAGAGTAGCAATACTAATGCGCACTCAGAGAGCCCAAAAACTTATGCAGGGACGTCGCTGGTGCTGGCAAACACTCATGCCAACGTTGAAGGCCTAGCGATAGTTATTGGTGTCGATAGAGATCTGCGATGGGTTTCGCTAACGGTTGTCGCTGGCGTAGGTAGACGTGAGGGCAAGCATTAGAGGAGTTTAACGACACGCTAGTAGCAGTGGTTAACATTAGAAGAGCCCAATGACTATTATGAACAAATTGCTGGTGCTAGTAAACCCTTGCGCCAACTTCGAGGGGACCCAATGGCTACCTTGCTACTACTACTAAGTAGTTATGGGTGTTAGTAAACACCGAGGCTGATACTAGGGGAACCTAGGACAACCCTGTTATTTCTATGTGGTAGTTTTCAGTGTGTCTTAACACTAGTATTAGCACCAGGGAAGCCCAATGATCACCTTATAACAATCGCTGGTGTTGAGGGAGCCCAACAACTGTAGTTTGGTAGTCACTAGCGAAGGTAGATACAAGGGCAATCACTAAAAGAGCAAAACGACTATCCAGCTTTTATTGTGAGGTAGTTATTGGTATTGGCAGAAGGCGGCATTGAGAAACACTATAACCGGTATCAGAAGAGCCCAATGATGACCCTTTGATAGTCACTGGATTTAAGAGTGCCCAACAATTTTTATCGGGCAATTTCAAATGCTAGTAAATCACAGGGTCAGTAGTAAAGCAACTCAGCAATGACCTAGCGATAGTCGCGGGCCTTAGCGGACATTAGCGTTAAGTTTTCCTATTATTAGCCTACTGGCAGTTGCTGGCACATGTAGACATGAAGGCGACCACAAAAGGAGTCAAACAACGAAGTAGCAGTAGTAGTGGGCACTAAGAGAGCCCAAAAACTTATGCAGGGGCGTTGCTGGTGCTGGTAGACTCTCGCACCAGCTTTGAAGGAACCCAGTGACTGTCGAGTCATTGTTACAGGGTAGTTATTAGTGTTGAGAGATGATGACACTCGCATAAGAGGAACCCAAGGACTACGCAACTAGTATTATGGGGTAGTGGTTAGCATCGATAGATGCTAGTGCTAGTATCGAGGCAACCTAGCGATGACCCAATGATAGTCGCTTGCGTTGGTGGAGCCCAAGAACTACTATTAGGTAGTCATTGAGGCTAGTGGATGCTAGGGCTTGCACTAACAAAACTAGATGAAAACCCAATGATAGTCATTGAAAGTGAAAACATCTACTGCGGGTTGCCCCAATGACTTCCCAATGGCAGTCGTTGTTGGCATTGTGATAGCCTAACGACGACTGTTGGAAAGTCATTGGGGCTGGCAAATGCTCGTGCTTATTTTTAGGGAACCCCACGATTGCCCAGCTGCTATTATAGGGTAGTTATTGGTGTCGACACACGTCGATGGCAATAGTAGGTGAACCAAAAGACTTCTATGCTATTGCTGCGAGCAATTGTTGGTGTCGATAGACATTGTGCCAACATCAGGGGAAACTAACGATGACCGCATGGTGGTTTTTGATATTAGGAAAGCCCAACAACTACTGCGAGAATGTTGTTAGTACTGGCAAATGCTCGCTCTAACTTTGGCGAAACCATCGACTATTCAACTACTAATGCAAGGTAGTTGTCGAGGTAAACCAAGAGACTTCTTAGCTATTTCTATAGGCAGTTGCTCATGTCGATAGACGCGAGTGCCAGCACTAAGGGACCCTAGCGATGACTGCATGATAGTTGGCTATGTTGGAAGAGCCCAATGATTGATGTTGGGGTAGTAGTCAGCACTGGTGGAGGCCAGCGCAAGCATAGGGGAAGCTTTGCAATGACCCAACGATAGTTGTTGGTATCGGTAGAGATCTGCACTGAGTTCCCCCAAGATGGCCTAACGGTTGTTGCTGGCATAGGTAGACCCGAGGGTAGGCACTAGATAAGCTTAACAACGCCTTAGTAGTAGTGGTTGGCATTGGGAGAGCTTAATGACTATCATGAACAAGTCGTTGGTACTAGTAGGCCCTCGTGCCAAGTTTGAGGGGACCCAACGGCTTCCTTGCTACTATTAGTGGATAGTTACACGTGTTTACCGACACCGACGCCAACACTGGTGGAACCTAGGGAAAGCCTTGTCATTTTTGTAAGGTAGTTGTTGGTGTCTATAAATGCTAGTACTAGCACATTGGAAGCCCAACAATTACCCTATTACTGTCGTTGGTGTTGAGGGAGCCTTACAACTATAGCTAGGCAATTAGTGACGTAGGTAGATCGGAGAGTCAGTACTAGAACAACTCAGTAATGACGTAACGACAGTCGCAGGCCTTAGCAAAAATCAATGTTAGGTTTTCCTTGCGTTAGCTTAATGGGAGTTGCTCGCACAGGTAGACTTGAAGGCAACCACATGAGGAGTCAAACGATAACTTAGCAATAGCAGTGGGCATTAGAAAGCCCAAAAACTTATGTTGGGACTTTGCTATTGCAAGAAGACAATCGTGCCAGCTTTGAAGGAACCGAGCTACTTTCGAGTCTTTATTATGGGGTAGTTATCAATGTTAGGCAATGATGACACCACCATAAGGGGAACCCAATGACTGCCCAACCATTATTGTGAGGTAGTTCTTAGCATTGATAGATGCTAGTGCTAGCACCAGAGCAACCTCGCGATGACCTAATGATGGTCGCTTGTATTGGTAGAGCCCATTGACTACTGTTGGGCAGTCATTAATGCTGCTAGATGCCAATGCTGGCACAAACGACACTAAATGAAGACCTAATGATAGTCACAAAAGCTGCCAAACATCTGTGTTGGGTTGCCCTAATTATAGCCCAATGGCAATCGTTGTTGGCATTTCGAAAGCCTAACGACTATTGTTGGGAAGTCATTGGGGCAAGTAGATGCTCACACTTGTTTTTAGAGAACCCAACGATTGCCCAACTACTATTTTGGGGTAGTTATTGGTGTTAGCACATGCCGACGCCACGATTAAGTGAACCAAAAGACTTCTTTACTATTATTGTGGGCAGTTGCTCGTGTCGATAGACTCTAATGCCAGTATCAAGGGAGACTAACGATTACGACATGGCTATTTCTTTTATTAGGAAAGCCTAACAACTACTGCGGAGAAGTTATTGGTGTAGGCAAATGCTTGTTCCAACTTTGGCGAAACCATCGACTATTTAGCTACTAATACGAGGCAGTTGTTGGTGTTAGGAGACACCGATGTTAGCACGAGGCAAACCAAAAGACTTTTTAGCTATTTCTGCAGGCAGTTGCTCAAGTCAATAGACATGAGTGCCAGTACTAGAGGACCCTAGCGATGACTGCATGATAGTTGAGTGTGTTGGAGGAGCCCAACAATTGATTTTAGGGTCGTCATCGGTACTGGTAGAGGCCAGAGCTAGCATAGGGGAAGCTAAGCGATGACCCAATAATAGGTGCTCGTCTCAGTTGAGATCTGCACTAGGTTCCCCCAAGTTGGCCTAACAGTTATCGTTGGCATAGGTAGACGTGATGGCATGCACTAGACGAGCTTAATGACACCTTAGTAGTAGTGGTTTTCATTAAGAAAGCCCAATGAGTATCGTGAAGAAGATACTGGTGTTACTAGACCCTCGTGCCAAGTTTAAGGGGACCCAACGACTGCCTTGCTACAACTACTGGGTAGTTGCGGGTATTGGTAAACACCAGCGGCGACACTAGGGGAACCTAGGGAGAGCCTTGCCATTTTTGTAAGGAAGTTGCCAGTGTTTGTAAATGCTAATACTAGCACAAGGGATGCCCAATAATTACCCATGACAGTCATTCGTGTTGGGTGAGCCCAACAACTATAGCCAGGTAATCTCTAGCATAGGTAGACTCAATGACAAGCCCTAAGAGAGCCAAATGACTTTCCTACCTTTGTTGCGGGACAGTTATATGTACTAATAGATGATGAAATTGGAAAACACTAGTGCCGGCACCAGGGAAGCCCAACAACAACCCTTAGATAGTCACTAGATTTAGGATAACCCAATAAGTGTTATTAGGCAATCGTAAATGCTAGTAGATCGGAGAGTCAGTATTAGAGCAACTCAGCAAGGACCTAGCAACAGTCGCTGGCCTTAGTAGACATCAACGTTAGGTTTTCTTATCATTGGCCTAGTGGCAGTTGCTGGCACAGGTAGACATGACGGCAACCATAAAAGGAGTTGAAAAACAAAGTAGCAATACTAATGGGCACTCAGAGAGCCCAAAAACTTATGCAGGGACATCGCTGGTGCTTGCAAACACTCGCGCCAGCTTTGAAGGAACCCAGCAATTACTGAGTCATTGTTATTGGGTAGTTATTAGTGTTGGAAGATGATGACACCAGTAAAAGAGAAACCCAAGGATAGCTGCTAGTGTTAGAAGAGCCCAACGACTTATGTTGGGGTAGTCATCGGCACTGGCAGAGGCCAACGTCAGCACTAGGAGAACTAAGCATTGGCCCAGTGATAGCTGCTAGTGTCAGTAAAGATCTGCACTGGGTTCCCCTAACGATGGCATGACGGTTGTTACTAGCATAGGTAGATGCGAGGGCAAGCATTGGAGGAGCTTAACGACACCCTAGTAATAGTGGTCGGCATAGAGCCCAATGACTATTATGAACAAATAGCTCGTGCTAGTAGACCCTCATGCCAACTTTGAGGGGACCAAATGACTGCTTTACTACTATTGCTGGGTGGTTACCAGTGTTAGCACACATCGACACCAACACTAGGTGAGCCTAAGGACAGCCCTGTCATTTCTGCAACGTAGTTGCCGGTATGGGTAATTGCTAGTATTAGCACCAATGAAGCCCAACAGTCACTCCATGACTGTCGCTAATGTTGGGGGAGCCCAATGACTGTAGTTAGGTAGTCATTAGCGGAGGTAAATGTGAGGGCAAGCACTAAAAGAGCCCAACAACTATCCAGCATTTGTTGTGGGGTAGTTATAAATATTGGCCGAAGATAGCATTAAGAAACACTAGTGCCAGCATCGGGGGAGCCCAACAACGATCCTTTGATGGTCACTGGATTTAGGAGAGCCCAACAGCTTTGTCAGTCAATAGTAGATGCTAGTAGACAACAGCGTCATTGCTAGAGCTACTCAACAATGACCTAGTGACAGTTGCAGGCCTTAGCAGACCTCAGCATTGGGTTTTCCTAACGTTAGCCTAGCGAGAGTTGCTAGCGTAGGGACACTTGAAAGTAACCACATAAGGAGTCGAACGACGACGTCGTAGTTGTAGTGGGCACTGGTTAAGCCAAAAAAACTTATGTAGGGACGTCACTTGTGCTGGCAGACACTCATGCTAGCTTTGAAGGAACCCAACGACTGCCGGGTCATTGTTAACACGTAGTTATTAGTGTTGGGACATGATGACACTACCGTAAGAGGAACCCAAGGACTACACAACCAGTATTGTAGGGTAGTTGTTAGCATCGATAGATGCTAGTGCTAGTACTAGGGCAATATAACGATGACACAATGATAACCAATCGCGTTGGTAAAGCTCAATAACTGCTATTGGGCAATCATTGATGCTAGTAGATGCTAGTACTTGCACAAACTAAACTCGATGAAGACCCAACGATAGGCTGCCAAACATCTATTATGGATTGCCCCAATGATTGCCCAACGGTAGTCATCATTGGCATTACGAGAGCCTAATGACGGCTGTTGGGAAGTTGTTGGGGCAGCCAGATGCTCATAGTTTTTTTTAAGGAATCCAACGATTGTCCAACTACTGTTGTGGGGTAGTTATTGGTATTGGTACACGCCGATGACAACACTAGGTGAACTAAAAGGCTTCCCTCCTATTGCTACGAGCAGTTGCTGGTGTCAATAGGTGTGAGTGCCAGCATCAAGGGAGACTAACGATGATCACATGACTGTTTCTAGAAGTAAAAAAGCCGAACAACTACTATAGGAAAGGTGTTGGTGCTAGCAGATGCATGCTCTAGCTTTGAGGGAACCAATAACTACTCCGCTACTAGTGTGGGGTAGTTGTTGGTAGAGATCTGCACTGAGTTCCCCTAACGAAGGCCTAATGGTTGTCTCTAGCATAGGCTGACACGAGGGCAAGCACTGAAGGACCTTAATGACATCCCAATAGTAGTGGTCGGCATTGGGAGAGCTCAATGACTATTGTGAAGAAGTCGCTGGTGCTTATTGACTATCGTGTAAACTTTAAAGGGACCCAAAGACTACCTTGCTGCACTTACTGGGTAGTTATAGGTATTAAGAGACACCGCGTCGACACTAGAGGAACTTAAGGACAGTTGTGTCATTTTAATGAGGCAGTTGTCAATGTGTGTAAACGCTAGTATTAGCACAATAAAAACCTAATGATTAGCCCATGACCGTCACAAGAGTTGGGAGAACCTAACAACTATAATTAGGCAGTCACTCATGCAGGTAGATGCGACGGCAGTCACTAAAAGAGCCTAATGACCATCCAGCTTTTATTGCGGGTAGTTATAGGTATTGGCTGAAGATAGCATTAAGAAACATTTGTGCCGACACATAAGGAGCCCAGTGACGACCCTTTGATGGTCATTGTATTTAGGAGAGCCCAATAACTTTTGTCAGGCAATCGTAGACGTCAATAAACTGCAGTGTTAGTACTAGAGCAACTCAGCAATGACCTAGCGACAGTCGTAGGCCTTAGCAGACATCAACGTTGGGTTTTCCTAGAGTTAGCCTAGTTGGAGTTGTTGGTACAAATAGACTTCAAGGCAACAACATAAGGAGTCAAACGAAGCAGTAGTAGTGGGCACTGGAGAGCCCAAAACTTATGCCGGGACATCGCTGGTGCGGGCACACATTTGCACAAGCTTTTAAGGAACCCAGCGAGTGTTGAGTCTTGGTTATGGGGTAGTTATTTATGTTAGGCGATGATGACACCAGTACAAGGGGAAGCCAAGGATTGCCCAACCATTATTGTGAGGTAGTTCTTAGCATTGATAGATGCTAGTACTAGCATCGGGCCAACCTCGCGACGACCTAATGGTAGTCACTCATGTTGGTAGAGCCTATTGACTACTACTGGGCAGTCATTGATGCTAATTGATGCCAGTGCTACGATAAACAAAACTCAGTGAAGACCCAACGATAGTCACTAAAGCTACTAAACATCTACGCTAGGTTGCCCCAATGATAGCCTAATGGCAGTCATTGTTGACGTTACAAGAGCCTAACGACGGCTATTGGGAAGTCATTGGGGCAGGTAGATGCTCGCACTTGTCTTTTAGATACCCAATGATTGCCCAAATACTATTATGGGGTAGCTATTGGTGTGGGTGCATGTCAATGCCACAAGTAAGTGAACCAAAAGACTTCCCTACTATTGTTGTGGGCAATTGTTGGTGTCAATAGATGCTAGTGCCAGCATTAAGGGAGACTACCGATTATCGCATGGCTATTTATGGTATTGGAAAAGCCCAACAACTATGGCAGGAAAGTTATTGGTATTGGTGTATGCTCGCTTCAGCTTTGGCGGAACAAACAACTGCACAGCTACTACTGAGGGGAAGTTATTGGTGTTGGGAGACACCGATGTCAGCACAAGGCAAACCAGGAGACTTCTCAACTATTTTTGCAGGCAGCTGCTCATGTTGATAGACACGAGTAATAGCACCAGAGGACCCTAGCTATGACTGCATGATAGTTGCTATTGTTAAAAGAGCCCAATGACTAATGTTTGGATAGTCATTGGCACTAGTAGAGGCCAATGCGAGCACAAAGGGCGCTATGCAATGACCCAGCTATAGCTGCTGGTGTCGGTAGAGATCTGCACTGGGTTCCCCCAACGGTGGCCTAATGGTTATCGCTGGCATGATAGTTACTAGTGTTGGAAGAGCCCAATGACTGATGTTGGGGTAGTCGTCGACACCGACAGAAGGCAGTGCCAGCACTTGGGTAGCTAAACAATGACCTAGTGAAAACTAGTTAAGTCAATGGAGATCTGCATTGGGTTCCCCCAACGATGGCCTAACGGTTGTCACTGGGGTGGGTAGACATGAGGCCAAGCACTAGAGGACTTTAACAACACCCCAGTAGTAGTGCTCGGCATTGGGAGAGGCCAATAACTGTTGTGAAGAAGTTATTGGTGCTACTAGAACCTCGTGCCAACTTTGAGGGGAGCTAACGACTGCCTTGCCACTGCTACTAGGTAGTTACGAGTGTTGGCAGATACCGACGTCTAAACCTGACCGCGGTTCAGGGTTGGTTCAATTTCGGTTCCGAATCGTCGATTCAAGGTTCAAGGTTCAAGGTTCAAGGTTAGGATGAACCGGAATCTGAACCGTTAGGCTGTAGTTCCGGTTAAGGTTCGGTTCAAAAGTGGTTCAGGTTTCAGTTTAGGTTTCGATTCATAAGCGGTTCAGGTTAAAGTTCAGTTTCGGTTCATAGACGGTTCAGGTTCAGGTTCGGTTCAAGTTTGGTTTAAATTTTGGTTCGGTTCAGGTTTAGTTCAAAGATGGTTCAAAATAGGTTCCGGTTTCGGTTCAGTTTAAGTTTAGTTCAAAGTAGGTTAAAAATAGGTTCAAATTTCGGTTTATACACATTTGAACTAAATTAAGTAGCTAATTTAATAAAGATACTTAATCTAATGAAGATATATTGTTATAAAATAAAAATACTTAATTTAATAAAGTTAAATTAAACAGTTAATTAAAAAATAAGTAATTTAAATTGGACTTGCACTTAATTTTTACCAAAATTAAGTTGCCTACGTATCCCCTTATGTTAGAAGAATCAAAGTCCACGTAGTTCTCTTACCTTTTGAAAATTAGGATGTTCACTAATCACTACCGGTGCCTTCGGTAGTATGTTCATTTTCCAATAAATCATAATTTAATTCTTGATCAATTTCTTGTTGTTGAAATTGTGCTTTTGTCCAATCATCAAGACAAACTTGCGCTTGAATTGAATCCGAACTCAAAACATGAGCGCTTTTGATCCAATACATTTCCACCAGTACTAAACTCTTGTTCCACAGCAACTGTAGAAACCAGTGTTGCAAGAATTTGCTTGGCTATAATAGCCAAAATTGGAAAATATCTTTCATGTTCTTTCCACCATTGCAGAATATTGAAATCATTATCTTCATCAACAAACTCAAAAGAAGTTGTTAAATAGTTCTCAAGCTCAGAATTTGAGCTTGATGAAGATGAACCTCGTAATTTTTTTGTTTTTTGAAACAATAATTGATACCCCTTACCAACTTTTGATGATGAAACTTAAGATGAATTATCAATTTCTGTAACATTAATATTATCAAATTGACCATAAAGTCTATGATATTCATTATATATTGAATAAAATGATTTTTTAATATTTGCAATCATAACCATAATATCTACATCTATTTGTAAACAATTATAATAACAAGTTAAATATTCACTCAAATGAACTAATTTGCAACATGGATCAAATACTAACGTAAGCAAATATATAATTGGAATATTAAATTAATACTCTAACCATTTATCTTTCATAACTTGAATACAATTAAGTAATTCTTCATCTTTTTCATATTCCTCAAATTGAGCAACAATATTAATAGCCTCAATAATAAATAAATTTGTAGTAGGATAATATATACCCGATAAAGAATTAGTAGCATCATTAAAAACTTTTAATAGTTGACAAATTTTTGTACACATGTTCCCTTGTTGATGATGAAGCATAATAGTACCAACATTATATCGCATAGTACTAACATTATATCGCATAAAATCTCATAGTAATTCTTTATATGCATCACTTTCACAAAGTAATTTATACGCAGAATTTCAACGAGTAGGAATATCATGCGAAAATTTTATGGGATGCATAGCACGACTAACATAAAATTTAGCCCATGCTTTCATTGCTTTTGAATGTTTCCATAAATAATGCAATGTTTCTTTAATAGGTACAATAACATAATTAAGTAATTTTAACCCACTTTGAACACATAAATTTAAAACATGACAAGCACATCTTTGATTAAAAAATAGACCACCAAAGTAAGGATTACATAAAGTTATTAATTGAGGAATAGCTGCAATATTATTAGAAGCATTATCAAAACCAATTGCAAAAATTTTATTATCAATTTTATACTCTTCAAAAACACTTTTAAGCATTAAATATATATTATCAGCAGTATGAACCTCATCAAAAATTTTAAATGCAAGAATTCATTTTTGTATTGTCCAATCATTATCCATGTAATGACAAGTTAAACCCATGTAAGAATGTGTTTGCCAATGATCACTCCATATATCGGCACATACAGAAACACGACCTTGATAATTTTTAAAATATTTGACTAAATCTTTTTCTTCTTTTTTATAAAGATCAAAAAGCGTACGTGTGAGAGTAGATCTAGGAACACGACATGCAGCAGGATTTAATGCTTTTTGACAATAATTAATAAAACCAACTTTTTCACCAAAACTAAAAGATAAGTGCTCCACAGCAACCATCCATGCTAATTCCTCTCTATTATTTATATCTGTATAATTAAATAATTGATTATTAGAAGTACCATACCTTGCTATTTGTTGCTGACCATATGATTTTGATTTTTCAGCTTCTGTAGAATGTTTGCTACCAATATGCCTTCGATGTATGCCATATCCTCCAGATTTTGACAATTTAAATTCTTTTGAACAATAATTACAAACAACTACCTTTGTTCCATCCGATTTATCAACCTTTTTCATATGAATCTCGAACAAATCAGATTTTTTTCGTTTTTCTTGAATTTTTTCAATATTTTCATTAGGAATTTGAATATCAAGATGAGGGGGAATTAAAACAGATTGACTTTCGAAATTTGGTTCATAAATTCTAAAAGGAGGATTGGGGTTTGTTTCTTCAACAAAAGATTGATGTTGAAGAAATTCATGATAAGCATTAGTATCGAGATGCATATTTTCATTGAGTATAACATCTTTATTTTTAGAAGAGATAGATTTTTTTGAATAACTACCGCTTGCCATTAAAAAAAATGATTGATAAAAAATAAAATAATTGATTATAAAAAATAATAATGATAAAAAAATTTTAAGTATAAAAATTAAATATATATATATATATAATAATTGAGAAAGTAAACAAGATAAATGAATGAATTAACGATAGAGAATTAAAATAATTAAAGACAAATAATTAAATGAATTAAAAAAATTAAAAAAATTTTTATAAGTAAAATGTAAGTAAGAATGGAAATAAACGAAATAATCAAATAATTGAATGAGAGAATTGAATAAGAATTGTAAGTGAGAATTGTGTGAAAAAAGAGAGAAGAAAGTTGAGTATTTATAGATGAAAATTAATAAAAAATAATTCAAAATAAAATTCAAATTCAAATTCAAATTTAAATTCAAATTTAAATTTTGTTTTTTCAATTTTTAATGAGTGAAAAGGATTCTCTTTCTCTCAATAAAGTCTAACCTAATATTAGAGTAGTGTAAGAGAAAGAGATTCTTTCTCTTACATTAATATTCTCTTCTCTTATACTAATAGTAGAATAATGTAAGAGAAAGAAGAATCTCTTTCTCTTACACTAGTAGACTAATAATAGAGTAGTGTAAGAGAAAGAGATTCTTTTTCTTACACTACTCTTTTTCTCTTTGATAAATAAGATTGAGATGATCGAATTGTCATCTCAATCTTACTAGTGTAAGAGAAAGAATCTCTTACACTAGTGTAATTATGTAAGAAAAAAAATTTAGTGTAAGAGAATGGTCAACTCAATCTTACCGTTGCAACCCAATTCCGATGCTCCTTGCCTAAATGAAATCAGTCCCGCGAGTGACGTGGCTGGTTCTAATTGGGAAGAGCATAGATTTCAGAGAGAGCTTGGGTGTACAGAACTATAACAGCTTATATGCAATTGACAAGGAAAGAACCCTTCCAGTGAGGACAAATTACTATTGTCTTTGGACTTGGAGTATGCCATTCTTGTCCTTTCCTATAATGGCACTTCCTTCGGTGGTTTCAATCCAATGTCCCCTTCATGCCTTTGGTTTTTTGAAAAAATAATTAATTAATTATAAAAAATATGAATAAACATATTAAAATTTCTAACAATCATCATTAATTTTTTTTTATAAATATTATTTATTTCAAAATGAAATTATATTTTATTATTTAGAAAATTAAATGTTATATATTATTTAGTGATATAATTAAATTTTAAATTATTAAATATAGAATTTGAATCATGTGGGAGTGCAATTTCTAAAAGATTTACATATTTAAAGAATTAAAATTATAAAATAAATAATTTATATCTAATTTCTTATATATTGTAAAAGCATTTCATATATTTTTTTTGCTTTTTTAATTATTTTATAATAGACAAACTAAATAAATGTAAGTATATGTAATATAATTATCTCATTAAAATAAAAATAAATCCAATAGTAAGCATGACAAATATCCTTACAATAAATTGTTAGGACGTCATGTGCATAATTATTTTTTAATATCATAATGGTTATGATACTATTTAACATTAGTGTAATTACATTAGTGTAATTATATAAAAAAAATTTTAAAATTTAAAATTTAATATTTTAATTATAAATTTTTAATAAAATTAAAAATAAAAATAATTATATTTTTATTGAAATAGATATTTTAAAATTAAAATTATTTTTAAAATTTTTAAAAATAATTTTTAATAATTTTTAAAATTAAAATTTTTTAATATTTTAAAAATTAATTTAATTAAAAACCAAACCGAAACCACCGGTTTTGAACTGTCAGTTTAGATTCTGGTTCAAAATTTACATGAACCATAACTGAACCATTTTTAAAATGGTTTCGGTTACGGTTCAAAACTGAAACTGGTATAACTGGTTCCGGTTCGATTCAAAATACAACGGTTACGGTTCTGTTCAACGGTTTGAACCGAATCGTGGTCACCTCTACCGACGTCCATACTAGAGGAATCGAATGACAACCTTGTCATTTATGCGAAGAAATTGTCGGTGTGAGTAAACACTAGTAGTAGCACAAGGGAAGCCTAACGATTACCCCATGACAATCACTAGTGTTGGAAGACCCCTACAACTATAGCTAGGCAGTGACTGCCATAGGTAGACGTGAGGGCAAGCACTAAAAGAGCCCAATGAGTGTCCAGTCTTTGTTGCGAGGTAGTTATAGGTACTGGTAGATGACAAAATTAGGAAAATGCTAGTGCCGGCACTAGGGAGCCCAGCGATGACTCTTTGATAGTCACTAGATTTAATACTAGAGCAACTTAACAATGATGTAGCGATAGTCATGGGCCTTAGCAGACATCAGCGTTGGGTTTCTCTATCATTAGCCTAGTGGCAGTTGCTGGACAGGTAGGCATGAAGGCAACCACAAAAGGAGTCGAACAATGAAGTAGCAATAGTAGTGGGCACTACAAGAGCTCAAAAACTTATGCTGGGATTTCGTTTGTGCTTGCACACACTCGCACCAGCTTTGAAGGAACCCAGCAACTTTCGAGTCATTGTTATAGGGTAGTTATTAGTGTTGGCAAATGATGACATTAACAAAAGAGGAACCCAAAGACTACGCAACAAGTATTATGGCATAGATATTAGTATCAATAGACGCTAGTGCTAGTACCAGGCCAACATAGCGACAACCCAATAATAGTCACTCGCTTTCCTAGAGCCCAATGACTGATATTGGGCAGTTGTTGATTCTAGTAGATGCCAGCACTTGCATGACTAAAACTCAGCAAAGACTCCACGATAGTCACTAAAGCTGCCAAACGTCTACGCTGGGTTGCCCCAATGATTGCCCAATAGCAGTCGTTGTTGGCGTTACGAGAGCCTAATTATGGCTGTTGGAAGTTGTTGAGGCTTGCAGATGCTCGCACTTATTTTTAGAGAACCCAACGATGCTAGCACTAGGTGAACCAAAAGATTTCCCTCCTCTTGCAGCACGTAGTTGCTGGCGTCGATAAACGCCCATGCCAGCATCGAGGGAGACTAACGATGACTGCATGATTGTTGCTGGTATTAAGAAAGCCCAACAATTACTGCGGGAAAGGTGTTCGTGCTCGCAGATGCTCGCCCAAGCTTTAAGGGAACCAATGACTGCTCAGCTACTAGTTCGGGGCAGTTGTTGGTGTTTGCAGGCATCGATGTCAGCACAAGGCGAACCAAGAGACTTCTCAGCTATTTTTGTCGGCAATTGCTCTTATTGATAAACCCTAATGATGACTGCAAGATAGTTACTAGTGTTGGAAGAGACCAATGACTGATGTTGGGGTAGTCTTTGGCACTGGCAAAAGCCGACGCCAGCACTAGGGGAGCTAAGCAATGACCTAGCGATTGTTGCTAGTGTCGATAAAGATCTACACTAGGTTGCCCTAACAATGGAGGTTAACGACACCTTAGTAGTAGTCATCGGCATTAGGAGAGCCCAATGATTATTGTGAAGATGTCGCTGGTGCTAGTAGAGTGTCATGCCAAATTTGAGGGGACCCAACGGCTGCCTTGTTACTACTACTAGGTACTTACAGGTGTTGGCAGACACCGACACCAACACTAAGGGAACCTAGGGACTGCCATGTGATTTCTGCGTGACAATTGTCGACTAGTACTAGTACGAGGGAATCCTAACGATTACCCCTTGATAGTTGCAGGTGTTGGGAGAGCCCAACGACTATAGCTAGGCAATCATTGGCATAGGTAAATTCGAAGGCAAGTATTAAAAGAGCCTAACGACTATTGAGCTTTCGTGGCTGGACAGTTATAGGTGTTGGTAGAAGACGGCTTTGGGAAATACTAGTGTCAGCCCTGAGGGAACCCAGCGAGGACCCTTTGATAGTCATTGGATTTAGGAGAGCCTAATAACTTTTTTCGGGCAATCGCACACGTGGATAGACCGTTGTATCAGTACTAGAGTAACTCAACAATGACCTAGCAACAATCGTGGGCCTTAGTAGACATCAGCGATGGGTTTTCTTAGCATTAGCATAGTGGCAGTTGCTGGCATAGGTAAACATGAAGGCAACCAAAGAAAAAGTTGAACGACGACGTAGTAGTAGTAGTGGGCACTGGGAGAGCCTAAAAACTTATGCAGTGACATCGTTGGTGCTCGCTGACACTCGCACCAGCTTTGAAGGAACCCAACGAGTGGCGAGTCGTTGTTACAGGGTAGTTATTAGTGTTAGCAGAGGATGACACCAGCATAAGAGGAACCCAAGGACTGCACAACAAGTATTGCAGGGTAGTTGTTAGCATCGATAGATGCTAGTGCTAGTGTCGGGGCAACCTAACGATGACCCAATGAGTCACTCGCATTGGTACATCCCAATGACTACAGTTGGGCAGTTGTTGATGCTGGTAGATGCCAGTGTTAGCATAAATGAAGCTGAGCGAGGACCCAACAATGGTCACTAAAACTGCCAAACATCTATGCTGGGTTGCCTGAATGATTGCCTAATGGCAATCATTGTTAGTGTTACGAAAGCCTAACGACAGTTGTTCAGATGCTGTTGGGGCAGGCAGATGCTTGTCCTCCTTTTTAGGGAACCTAACTATTGTGGGGTCGTTATTGGTCTTGGCACAGTAGATCACAGCGTCAGTACTAGAGCAACTCAGCAATGACCTAGTGACAGCCGCGAGCCTTAGCGAACATCATCGTTGGGTTTTCTTAGCGTTAGCCTAGTTGTAGTTGCTTGCACAGGTAAACATCAAGGCAACCATAGAAGGAGTCGAATGACAACATAGCAGTAGTAGTGGGCACCGGGAAAGCCCAAAAACTTTTGCAATGGTGTAGGCAGATAGTCACGCCTACTTTGAAAGAACCTAGCAATTGCTGAGTTATTATAGCGAGGTAATCATTAATGTTGGCAGATGATGACACCAACATAAGAGGAACAACAGACTTCCCAATAATTATTACAAGGTAATTGTTAGCATCGATAGACGTTAGTAGTAGCACCGAGGCAACCTAGCGATGAATGCTGTGAGGCATTCATTGATACTGATAGATGCCAATACTAGCACAAACAAACCTGAGCGAAGACACAACAATGGCACAAACAAAGCATTCATTGATACTATCCCTCGACGTAGTACCCAGTGAGCGAGCCAGGGGGGCCGCATCGCACGGACCCTGGGCACGGGAGGCATGCCTCGATAACCCCCAGCAGCCATGGCATGGGCTGCTCGCGCAGCATGCAGTAGTGGTGGGCGCGACAGCCAGGCCACCGGTGCCCATCTCGAGTCAGCCCACCCATCCTTGTCCCTCGACGTAGTGCCCAGTGTGCGAGCTATAGGAGCCGCGTTGCACGGACCTTGGGCACGGGTTGCATGCCTCAGCAGCCCCCAGCAGGCACGGCATGGGCTGCTCGCCCAGCGTGCCACAAAGGTGGGCGTTGCAGCCAAGCCATAGGTGCCCATCACGAGCCAGGCCCCTTCTCCGTGTCCCTCGACGTAGTGCCCAGCGAGTAAGCCAGTGGGGCTGCGACGCACAGACCAAGAACACGGGAGGCATGCCCAGGCCGACCCCAGTAGGCACAGCATGGGCGACTTGCCCAACGTAGCGTAGAGGTAGGCACGGCAGCGAGGCGATAGGTGCCAATTGCGAGCCTTTGCCACCGTCCCTGTCCCTCAACGTAGTGCCCAGAGAGCGAGCCAGGGGGGCCACGACGCATGAAGTTAGGCCACGGGAGGCATGCCTCAGCCGCCCCCAGTAGGCACGACATGGGCTGCTAGGCCAGCATGTGACAGAGGTGGGCGCGGCAACTAGGCCATAGGCGCCCATCGCGAGATAGCCCCTCGTCCCTGTCCCTCGACGTAGTGCCCAGTGAGCGAGCCAGCGGTGTTACGACACATGGACCCTAGGCACGGGAGGCTTTCCCAGGCAGCCCTCAGCAGGCACAGTATGGGCCAAGTGCACTGTGCACTATAGAGATTGGGGTGCCAGGCAGGCCACGGGTGCTCATCTCGAGCTGGCCCACTCGTCCCTGTCCCTCGACGTAGGGTACAGCGAGTGAGCCAGAGGGGCCGCGTTGCATGGACCCTTGCCACCTAAGGCATGCCTCGGCAGCCCCCAACAGGCACAGCATGGGCTGCTTACCCAGCGTGTGGTAGAGGTGGGCGCATTAACCAGGCCACGGGCACCCATCTCGAGCCAGCCCCCTCGTCCTTGTCCTTCGATATAGTGCCCAACGGGTGAGCCAGGGGAGCCACATCGCACGGACCCTTGGCATGGGTGTCATGCCTCGGTAGCCCCTAGTAGGCATGGCATGGGCTGCTCGCCCGGTGTGCAGCAGAGGCGTGCGCGCTAGCAGTGCCACGGGCACCCATCGTGAGCCAGCCCCCTCATCCCTGTACCTTGATGTAGTGCCCACGAGCGAGCCAGGAGGGCCGCAACGCAAGAACCCAAGGCACAGGTGGCTTGCCGCGGCCGCCCCCAGCAGGCACGGCATGGGCTGCTCGCCTAACGTGCAAAAGAGGTGGGCGCGACAGCCAGGCCCGGGCGCCCATCGCAATCCAGCAACCTCATCCCTGTCCCTCGACATAGTGCCCAGCGAGCAAGCTAAGGGAGCCACGATGAACGAACCCTTGGCACGGAAGGCATGCCCTAGCAGCCCCCAGTAGGCATAGCATGGGCCAAGTGCTCAGCGTGCGGCAGAGGTGGGCGCACTAGTAAGGCCACATGCACCCATTGCGAGCCTGCCCCCTCGTCCTTATCCCTCGACGTAGTGCCGAGCGAGCGAGCCAAGAGGGCCGCAACGCATGAACCTAGGGCACAGCTGGCATGCCTCGGCTGCCCCCAGCAGGCACGACATGGGTTGCTTGCCCAACGTGCCAAAGAGGTGGGCACGACAGCCACGCCCCAGGCGCTCATCGCGATCCAGCCACCTCATCCCTGTCCCTCGACGTAGTGCCCAGCGAGCGAGCTAGGGGAGCAACAATGCACGAACCCTTGGCACGGGAGGCATGCCTTGGCAGCCCCCAGTAGGTACAGCATGCGCTAAGTGCCTAGCATGTGGTAGAGGCGGGTGCGCTAGCAAGGCCACGCTCGCCCACGCGAGCCTGCCCCCTTGTCCCTGTCCCTCGACGTAGTACCCAGTGAGCGAGCCCGGAGGGCCGTAACGCATGGACATAGGGCACGGGTGGCATGCCTCGATCGCCCCCAGCAGGTACGGCATGGGTTGCTTGCCTTACGTGCCACAGAGGTGGGCGCGGTAGCCAGGCCACAGGCGCCCATTGCGAGTTAAGCCCCTCGTCCCTGTCCCTCGACGTAGTGCCCAGCGAGCGAGCCGGGGGAGCCGCGTCACACGGACCCTAGGCACAGGTGGCATGCCTTGACAGCTCCTAGTAGGCATGGCATGTGCTGCTTGCCCAGCGTGCGGCAGAGTTGGGGGCACCAGCCAGGCCATGGGTGCCCATCGGAAGCCAGCCCCTTTGTCCCTGTCCATCGACGTAGTGCCCAACGAACGAACTAGAGGGGCTGCGACACACAGCTCATGGGCGTGGGAGGCATGCCTCGGTAGCCCCGAGCAGTTACAGCATGGGTTGTTCACCCAACGTGCGGTAAAGGTCGACGGGCCAGCCAGGCCACGGGTGCCCATCTCGAGCCATCCCCTCATTCCTGTCCCTCAACGTAGTGCCCAACGAGCTACAATGGGAATCGCGTTGCATGCACCCAGGGCACGGGAGGCATGCCTCGGCCGCCCCCTATAGGCACGGCATGGGCTGCTCGCCCAGCGTGCGGCAGAGGTAGGCACACTGGCCAGGCAATGGGCATCCATTGCAAGCCATTCCCCTCGTCCCTGTCCCTCTACGTAGTGCCCAGTGAGTTGCAATGGGAACTGCGTCACACTGACCCTGGGCTCAGGTGGCATGCCTCAGTAGCCCCCAGCAGGATGGCATGGGCTGCTCAGCTAGTGTGTCGCAGCGGTTGGCGCGCTAGGCAAGTCACGGGGGCCCCCATTGCGAGCCAGCCAGCATGAACCCAAGGCACGGGAGGCATGCCCAGGCAGCCCCTAGAAGGCACCGCATGAGCCAAGTGCCCAGCGTGTTGAAGAGGTGGGCGCGCCAGCCAGGCGCCTATCGCGGGCCAATCCCTCGTCCTTGTCCCTCGACGTGGTGCACAACGAGTGAGCCAGAGGGGCCGCGTTGCATGGACCTTGGCCATCGAAGGCATGCCTTGGCAGCCCCCAGTCAGGCCACGGGCACCCATCGCGTGCAAACCCCCTCGTCCCTGTCACTCGACGTAGTGCTGAACGAGCGAGACTGGGGGGCTGCGACGCACGGACCATGTGCATGGCAGGCATCCCTCGGTAGACCCCAGCAGGCACAGCATGTGCTACTCACCCAGCGTGCAGCAGAGGTGGGCATGCTAGCCAGTGCACGGGCGCCCATCCCGAGCATGGCCCCTTGTCCCTGTCCCTAGACGTAGTGCCAACCGAGCGAGCCAGGGGAACACCATCGCACGGACCCTGGACACGGGTGACATGCTTCGAAGGCCCCCAGTAGGCACGACATGGGTAACTCGCCCAGCGTGCAGCAGCGGTGGGCGCGCTAGCCAGGCCACGGGCGCCAATTACGAACAAGCCCCTGCATCCCAGTCCCTCGATGTAGTGCCCAACGAGCGAGCCAGGGGAGCCGCGTCGCACAGACACTAGGCACGGGAGGCATGCCCAGGAAGCCCCCAGAAGGCACGGCATGGGCTGCTCGCCCAGCGTGCGGCAGCGGTGGGCACGCCAACCAGCCCATGGCCGCCCATCACGAGCCAACCCCCACGTCCCTGTCCCTTGACGTAATGCCCAACGAGCGAGCCAGGGAAGCCGCGTCCAATGGACCCTGGGCACGAGAGGCATGCCCAGGCAGCCCTAAGCAGGCACGGCATGGGCCAAGTCCCCAGCATGCGGCAGCGGTGGGCTCACCAACCAGGCCACGGGCGCCCATCGTGAGCCAGCCTCCTCGTCCCTATCCCTCGACGTAGTGCCCAGCGTGCGAGCCGGGGGAGCTACGTCCCACGGAGCATGGGCACAGGAGGCATTTCCAGGCAGCCCCAAGCAGGCACGGGATGGGCTAGGTGCCCAGCGTGCGGCAGTGGTGGGAGCGCTAACCAGGCTACGGGCACCCATCACGAGCCAGCCCCCACGTCCCTGTCCCTCGACGTAGTGCCCAGTGAACGATCCAGGGGAGCTGTGTCCCACGGACCATGGCCATGGGAGGCATTTCCAGGCAGCCCTAAGCAGGTACGGGATGGGCCAGGTGCCCAACGTGCGGTAGAGGTGGGCGCGCCAGCCAGGCCACGGGTGCCCATCACGAGCCAGCCCCCGCATCGTTGTCCCTCGACTTAGTGCCCAGCGAGCGAGTCAGGAGAGCCGCATCGCATGGACACTGGGCACGGGAGGCATGCCCAAGCAGCCCCCAGCTGGAACGGCTTGGGCCAAGTGCCCAGAGTGTGGTAGAGGTTGGCGCGCCAGCCAGGCCACCGGCGCCCATTGCGAGCCAGCCCCCTCGTCCCTGTCCCTCGACTTAGTGCCCAGTGAGCGAGCCAGGGCAGCCGCATCGCATCGACCCTGGGCACGGGAGACATGCCGAGGCATCCCCCTGCTGGCATGGCATAGGCTGCTCGCCCAGCGTGCAACAGCAGTGGAGGCGCCAGCCAAGCCCTGGGTGCCTATCGCGAGCCAGCCCCCACGTACTTGTCCCTTGACGGAGCGCCAAGCGAGTGAGCCAGGGGAGCCACATCGCACGGACCCTGGGCACTGGAGGCAAGCCCAGGCAGCCCGCAGCAGGCATGGCATGGGCTGCTCGCCCAGCGTGCGGCAGCGGTGGGCGCGCCAGTCAGGCTACGGGCGCCCATCGCGAGCTAGACCATACGTCCCTGTCCCTCGATGTAGTGCCCAGTGAGTAAGCCAGGGGAGCCGCGTCGCATGGACCTTGGGCATGGGAGGCATGCCCAGGCAGCCCCAGCAGGCACGGCATGGGCTACTCACCGAGCGTGCGGCAGCGGTAGGCGCGTCAGCCAGGCCACGAGCGCCCATCGCGAGCCAGCCGCGTCGTCCCTGCCCCTCGACTGACTGCCCAGCGTGTGAGCCAGGGGTGCCACAGCAGTCACTAGTAGGCACGGCGCCAGCCTTTCCAGGGGCGCCCCACACAAGCCAGCCGCGAGCATGCTGTGAGGCTCGGCACAAGCTGTGGGCGTTGATTTCATGGGCAAGCTGGCCTTGGCCATGGTCCCTGGCTTTGATTGACCCTGAGATCTTCCATGAGGTGGCTGGAGGTGCGCTGGACAGGGTAGCCAGCATGCACCATCGGCCGGGCAGAGGCACAGCTTCCCCAGCCTGCTGGCTGCATGCCTAGTTATGAAATTGTTGTGAATTGACCGTCTTTTCATCATAGAATTGGTCCCAAAATGACTCAAATAATTCATGTAATTCATGAGGAGTCTGCCCCTGAAGTTTGGGATCATTTCGACTCATGGGCTATTTTTGATGATTTTTTTAATTTTCAGCAGTAGAAAAAAAATTTAGTTCCCAGAAAATTCTGAAATTTTTTCTGGTGGTAGATATGATTACGTATAAAAATTTCAGCTCAAAATTTACGTACAAAATTTCAGCTCAAAATTCCAAGTAAATAATTTTTTATACCCATTATGACGGCTCAGACATATTGATGTTTCCTCCTGCTGGGAGTGAAATTTCATTTAAGACTCTTTAGGGGGGAGGTGGTCACCAAGCTTGCTGGGTGCCAACAAGCCATGCGTGCTTTCCCCCCTGCCCATCCCACGTGGGCAGGCAGGCGGCAAGCGGCAGGCGACGTCGACCGAAGAGTGTGGGATGCCCGATCAGTAGCCAACGGAGTGGGGAAAACGTGGGAAACAAAATCTGCTAAATTGTGGGCAACGAAATGAGAAAAATCGTGGGATAATGAGCTGGGATGTGGCTACACAAGCTCGACGGTGTGGGCGGCAAAGCTAACGATGATGCATGCTGCGTGAGGGCCAAATCGCTGGGGGGATTTTGAGCATGCGGAGTGCTTCGTCGCAGGCCCTCGAGGAGGCGGACGTGGGGTTGGATCCCGACGCTCAGGCTTGCCTAGGCAAACTCGTTGCGCAGCGTAATCCACAACACGATCGTCCGCCGTTAGCAATGAGCGAGCCACACGGCCAGCCTGGACACCCCTGCTGCCAAGGCCTTATCGGTGGGAAAAACGTGGGCAACGAAGCGAGAATAATCGTGGGATAATAAGCTGGATGTGGCTAGACAAGCTCGATGGTGTGGGCAGCGAAGCTAATGATGATGCATGCTATGTGAGGGCCAAATCGTTGGGGGGATTTCGAGCAAGCAGAGTGCTTCATCGCAGGCCCTCAAGGCAGCAGACTTGGGGTTGGATCCCGACACTCAGGCTTGCCTAGGCGGACTCATTGCGCAGCGCGATCGACGACACGATCGTCAGCCATTAGCAACGAGTGAGCCACACAGCCAGCCTGGGCACCCCTGCTGCCAAGGCCTCATTGGTGGGAAAAACGTGGGCAACGAAGCGAGAATAATCGTGGGATAATGAGCTGGGATGTGGCTAGACAAGCTCGATGGTGTGGGCGGCGAAGCTAACGATGATGCATGCTACGTGAGGGCAATATCGTTAGGGGGATTTTGAGCATGCGAAGTGCTTCGTCGTAGGCCCTCAAGGCAGCAGACGCGGGGTTGGATCTCAACACTCAGGCTTGCCTAGAAGCGGACTTGTTGCGCAGCGCGATTGACGACACGATCGTTGGCCGTTAGCAACGAGCGAGCC
>JAJFZO010000550.1:0-50000 GCA_021397835.1 Moringa oleifera | reverse complement strand
GGGGAGCCGCGTCGCATGAACCCTGGCCACAGAAGGCATGCCCAGGAAGCCCCCAGCAGGCACGGCATGGGCCAAGTGCCCAGTGTGCGGCAGAGGTGGGCGCACCAGCCAGGCCACAGGCGCCCATCGCGAGCCAGCCCCCTCGTCCCTGTCCCTCGAGTAAGTTCCCAGCGAGCGAGCCAGGGCAGCCGCGTCGCAAGGACCCTGGGCCTGGGAGGCATGCCCAGGCCACACCCAGCAGGCACGGCATGGGCCAATTGCCCAGTGTGCGGCAGCGGTTGGCGCGCCAGCCAGGCCACGGGCGCGCATCGTGAGCCAGCCCCCTCTTCCCTTTCCCTCGACTTAGTGCCCAGCGAGTGAGCCATAGGAGCCACATCACATGGACCCTGGGCACGGAAGGCATGCCCAGGCAGCTGCCAGCAGGCACGGCATGGGCCAAGTGCCCAGCGTGCAGCAGAGGTGGTTGTGCCAGCCAGGCCACAGGCGCCCATCGCGAGCCAGCCCCCTTGTCCCTGTCCCTTGACTATGTGCCCAGCGAGCGGGCCAGGGGATCCGCGTCACACAGACCCTGGGCATGGGAGGCATGCCCAGGCAGCCCCCAGTAGGCACGGCAGGGGCGAAGTGCCCAGCATGTGGCAGCGGTGGGCGCGCCAGCGAGACCACCGGGGCCTGTAACGAACCAGGCCCCTCGCCCTGTCCCTCGACTAAGTGCCCAGCGACCGAGGCAGGGGAGCCACGTCGCATGGACCCTGGCCACCTGAGGCAAGCCAAGGAAACCCTCAGTATGCACGGCATGGGCCAAGTTCCCAGCGTGCGGCTGCGGTTGGCGCGCCAGCCAGGACACGGGCCCCCATCACGAGCCAGCCCCCTCGTTCCTTTCCCTCGACTAAGTGCCAAGTGAGGGAACCATGGGAGCCGCGACGCACGGACCCTGGGCTCGGGAGGCATGCCCAGGCAGCCCCCAGCAGGCACGGCATGGGCGAAGTGCCCAGCGTGCGGCAGAGGTGGGCGCGCCAGCCATGCCACGGGCGCCCATCGCTAGCCAGCCCTCTCGTCCCTGTCCCATGACTTAGTGCCCAGCGAGCGAACCAGGGGAGCTGCATTGCACAGACCCTGGGCACGGCATGGGCCAAGTGCCCAGTGTGCGGCAGCGGTGGGCGTGCCAGCAAGGCCACGGGCGCCTATCACGAGCCAGCCGCCTCGTCCCTGTCCCTCGACTAAGTGCCCAGCGAGGGAGCCAGGGGAGCCACGTTGCACAGACCCTGGGCTCGGGAGACATGCCCAGGCAGCCCCCAGCAGGCACAGCATGGGCGAAGTGCCCAGCGTGTGGTAGAGGTGGGCGAGCCAGCCAGGCCACGGGCGCCCATCCCGAGCCAGCCCCCTCGTCCCTGTCCCTCGACTAAGTGCCCAGCGAGCGAGCCAGAGGAGCCGCGTCACATGGACCCTTGGCACAGGAAGCATGCCCCGGCAGCCCCCAGTAGGCATGGCACAGGCCAAGTGCCCAGCGTGCGGCAGTGGTGGGCGCGCCAGCCCGGCCACAGGCCCCCATCACGAGCTAGCCCCCTCTTCCCTTTCCCTCGACTATGTGCCCAGCGAGCGAGCCAGGGGAGCCGCGTCGCATGGACTCTGGGCATGGGAGGCTTGTCCCGGCAGCCCACAGCAGGCACAGCATGGGCCAAGTGCCCTGCGTGCGGCAGCGGTGGGCGCGCCAGCCAGGCCACGGGCGCCCATCCCGAGCCAACCCCCTCATCCCTGTCCCTCGACTAAGTGCCCAGCGAGCGAGCCAGGGAAGCCGCGTCACATGGACCCTTTGCAGAGCAAGCATGCCCAGGCAGCCCCCAGTAGGCACGGAATGGGCCAAGTGCCCAGCGTGCGGCAGCGGTGGGCGCGCCACCCAGGCCACGGGCGATCATCATGAGCCAGCCCCCTTGTCCCTGTCCCTCAACTAAGTGCCAAGCGAGGGAGCCAGGGGAGCTGTGTCCCATGGACCCTGGGCTCTGGAGGCATGCCCAGGATACCCCCAGCAGGCACGGCATGGCCAAAGTGCCCAGCGTGCGGCAGAGGTGGGTGCGCCAGCCAGGCCACGGGCGCCCATCCCGAGCCAGGCCCCTCGTCCCTGTCCCTCGACTAAGTGCCCAGCAAGCGAGCCAGGGGAGCCGCGTCACATGGACCCTTGGCACAGGAAGCATGCCCAGGCAGCTCCCAGTATGCACGGCATGGGCCAAGTGCCCAGCGTGCGGTATCGGAGGGCGCGCCAGCCGGGCCACAGGCCCCCATGACGAGCCAGCCCCCTCGTCCCTTTACCTCGGCTATGTGCCCAGCGAGCGAGCTAGGGGAGCCGCGTCGCATGGAACCCACACACGGGAGGCATGCCCAGGAAGCCCACAGCAGGCATGTCATGGGCCAATTGCCCAGCGTGCGGCAGAGGTGGGCGCGCCAGTCAGGGCACAGGCGCCCACCACGAGTCAGCCCCCTCGTCCCTGTCCCTCGACCTAGTGCCCAGCAAGCGAGCCAGGGGAGCCGCGTCCCATGGACCCTTGGCACGGAAGGAATGCCCAGGCAGCCCCCAGCAGGCACGGCATGGGCCAAGTGCCCAGCGTGCGGCAGCGGTGGGTGCGCCAGCCAGGCCATGGGCGCCCATTGTGAGCCAGCCCCCTCGTTCCTGTCCCTCGACTAAGTGCCCAGTGAGTGAGCCAGGGGAGCCATGTCGCATGGACCCTGGGCATGGGAGGCATGCCCAGGAAGCCCCCAGCAGGCATGGCATGGGCCAAGTGCCCAGAGTGCTCCAGAGGTGGGCGTGCCAGCCAGGCCACAGGCGCCCATCGCGAGCCAGCCCCCTCGTCCCTGTCCCTTGACTAAGTGCCCTGCGAGCGAGCCAGGGGAGCCATGTCGCATGGACCCTGGGCACGGGAGGCATACCCAAGCAGCCCTGAGCAGGCACAGCATGGGCCAAGTGCCCAGCGTGCAGCAGAGGTGGTTGCGGCAGCCAGGCCACAGGTGCCATCGCGAGCCAGCCCCTTCGTCCCTGTCCCTCGACTAAGTGCCCAGCGAGTGAGCAAGGGGAGCCGTGTCGCATGGACCCTGGGCATGAGAGGCATGCCCAGGCAGCCCCCAGCAGGCATGGCATGGGTCAAGTGCCCAGCGTGCTCCAGAGGTTGGCGCGCCAGCCAGGCCACAGGCGCCCATCGCGAGCCAGCCCCCTCGTCCCTGTCCTTTGACTATGTGCACAGCGAGCGAGACAGGGAATCTGCGTCGCACGGACCCTTGGCATTGAAGGCTATCCCAGGCAACCCACAGCAGGCACGGCATGGGCCAAGTGCCCAGCGTGCGGCAGAGGTGGGCGCGCCAGCAAGGGCACAGGCGCAGACCTCGAGCCAGCCCCCTCGTCCCTGTCCATTGACTAAGTGCCCATCGAGGGAGCCAGGGGAGCCGCGTCGCACATACCCTCAGCTCGGGAGGCATGCCCAGGCAGCCCCCAGCAGGGGCCAAGTGCCCAGCATGCGGCAGCGGTTGGGTGCGCCAGCCAGGTCACGGGCGCCCATCACGAGCCAGCCCCCTCGTCCCTGTCCCTCGACTAAGTGCCCAGCGAGCGAGCCAGGGGAGCCACGTCGTACGGACCCTGGGCACGGGAGGCATGCCCAGGCAGCCCCTAGCAGGCATGGCATGGGTCAAGTGCCCAGAGTGCTCCAGAGGTGGGGGCGCCAGCCAGCCCACGGATGCCCATCGCGAGCCAGCCCCCTCGTCCCTTTCCCTCAACTTAGTGCCCAGCGAGCGAGCCAGGGGGGCCACATCGCACAGACCCTGGGCATGGAAGGTATGCCCAGGCAGCCCCCAGCAGGCACGGCATGGGCCAAGTTCCCAGTGTATGGCAGAGGTGGGCACGCCAGCCTGGCCACAGGCGCCCATCGCGAGCCAGTCCCCTTGTCCCGGTCCCTCGACTAAGTGCCCAGCGAGCGAGCCAGGGGAGCCGCATCGCACTTACCCTGGGCACGGGAGGAATGCCCAGGAAGCCCCCAGCAGGCACAGCATGGGCCAAGTTTCCAGCGTGCGGCAGTGGTGAGCGCGCCAGCCAGGCCACGGGAGCCCATCCCGAGCCAGCCCCCTCGTCGCTGTCCCTCGACTAAGTGCCCAGCGAGAGAGCCAGGGGAGCGGCGTCACACAGACCCTTGGAATGGGAAGCATGCCAAGGCAGCCCCCAGTAGGCATGGCAGGGGCCAAGTGCCCAGCGTGCGGCAGAGGTGGGCGCGCCAGCCAGGCCACAGGCGCCCATCGAGAGCCAGCCCTCTCGTCCCTGTCCTTTGACTATGTGCACAGCGAGCGAGACAGGGAATCTGTGTCGCACGGACCCTTGGCATTGAAGGCTATCCCAGGCAACCCACAGCAGGCACGGCATGGGCCAAGTGCCCAGCGTGCGGCAGAGGTGGGCGCGCCAGCAAGGGCACAGGCGCAGACCTCGAGCCAGCCCCCTCGTCCCTGTCCATCGACTAAGTGCCCATCGAGGGAGCCAGGGGAGCCGCGTCGCACATACCCTCAGCTCGGGAGGCATGCCCAGGCAGCCGCCAGCAGGCACGGCAGGGGCCAAGTGCCCAGCATGCGGCAGCGGTTGGGTGCGCCAGCCAGGTCACGGGCGCCCATCACGAGCCAGCCCCCTCATCCCTGTCCCTCGACTAAGTGCCCAGCGAGCGAGCCAGGGGAGCCGCGTCGCACGGACCCTGGGCACGGGAGGCATGCCCAGGCAGCCCCTAGCAGGCATGGCATGGGTCAAGTGCCCAGAGTGCTCCAGAGGTGGGGGCGCCAGCCAGCCCACGGGCGCCCATCGCGAGCCAGCCCCCTCGTCCCTTTCCCTCAACTTAGTGCCCAGCGAGCGAGCCAGGGGGGCCACATCGCTAAGGTATGCCCAGGCAGCCCCCAGCAGGCACGGCATGGGCCAAGTTCCCAGTGTATGGCAGAGGTGGGCACGCCAGCCTGGCCACAGGCGCCCATCGCGAGCCAGTCCCCTTGTCCCGGTCCCTCGACTAAGTGCCCAGCGAGCGAGCCAGGGGAGCCGCATCGCACTTACCCTGGGCACGGGAGGAATGCCCAGGAAGCCCCCAGCAGGCATGGCATGGGCCAAGTGCCCAGCGTGTGGCAGCGGTGGGCGCGCCAGCCAGGCCACAGGCGCCCATCGTGAACCAGCCCCCTCGTCCCTGTCCCTCGACTTAGTGCCCAGCGAGCATGACAGGGTAGCCGCGTCACACGGACCCAGGGCACTAGAAGCATGCCCAGGCAGCCCCCAGTAGGCACGGCATGGGCTGCTCGCCCAGTGTGCGGCAGCGGTGGGCGCGCCAGCCAGGCCATGGGCGCCCATCACGAGCCAGCCCCCTCGTCACTGTCCCTCGACTAAGTGCCCAGCGTGCGAGCCAAGGGAGCCATGTCGCATTGATGCTTGGCTTGGGAGGCATGCCCAGGAAGCCCCCAGCATTCATGGCATGGCCCAGCGTGCAGTGGAGGGGTTGTGCCAGCCAGGCCACAGGCGCCCATCACGAGCCAGCCCCCTCGTCCCTCTCCCTCGACTAAGTGCCCAGCGAGCGAGCCAGGGGAGCCGCGTCACACAGACCATTGGCATGGGAGGCATGCTCAGGCAGCCCCCAGTAGGCACGGCAGGGGCGAAGTGCCCAGTGTGCGGCAGCGGTGGGTGCACCAGCCAGGCCACGGGCGCCATCACAAGCCAGCCCCCTCGTCCCTATCCCTCGACTAAGTGCCCAGCGAGCGAGCAAGGAGAGCCGCGTCGCACGGACCCTATGCACGGGAGGCATGCCCAGGAATCCCACAGTATGCACGGCATGGGCCAAGTGTCCAGAGTGCGGCTGCGGTGCGCTTGCCAACCAGGCCACAGGCCCCCATCACGAGCCAGCCACCTCGTCCCTGTCCCTCGACTTAGTAACCAGCGAGCGAGCCAAGGGAGCTGTGTCGCATGGACCCTTAGCACGGGAGGTAAGCCATGGCAGCCCGCCAACAGGCACGGCATGGGCCAAGTGCCCAGCGTGCGGCAGAGGTGGGCGCGCCTGCCAGGCCACAGGCGCCCATCGCGAGCCAGACCCCTCGTCCCTGTCCTTCTACTAAGTGCCCAGCGAGCGAGTCAGGGGAACCGCGTCTCACGGACCCTGGACACAGGAGGCATGCCCAGGCAGCCCCCAGCAGGCGTGGCATGGGCCAAGTGCCCAGTGTGCTCCAGAGGTGGGGGCGCCAGCCAGCCCACGGGCGCCCATCGCGAGCCAGCCCTCTCGTCCCTGTCCCTCAACTAAGTGCCCAGCGAGTGAGCAAGGGGAGCCACGTTGCACAGACCCTGGGCACGGGAGGCATGCCCATGAAGTCCCCCACAGGCACGGCATGGGCCAAGTGCCCAGCGTGAGGTACAGGTGGGCGCGCTAGCCAGGCCACAGGCACCCATCGCGAGCCAGCCCCCTTGTCCTTGTCCCTCGACTTAGTGCCCACTGAGCGAGCCAGGGGAGCCACTTCACATGGACCCTGGGCACGGGTGGCATGCCCAGGCAGCCCCCAGTAGGCATGGCATGGGCCAAGTGCCCAGCGTGCGGCAGGGGTGGGCGCACCAGCCAGGCCACGGGCGGCCATAACGAGCCAGCCACCTCGTCCCTTTCCCTCGAATAAGTTCCCAGCGAGCGAGCCAGGGGAGCCGCGTCGCATTGGCCCTGGGCACGGGAGCCATGCCCAGGCAGCCCCCAGGGGGCACAGCATGGGCCAAGTGCCCAGCGTATGACAGCGGTGGGTGCGCCAGCCAGGCCACGTGCACCCATTACGAGCCAGCCCCTTCGTCCTTGTCACTCAACTAAGTGCCCAGCGAGCCAGGGGAGCCGCGTCGCATGGACTCTTGGAATGAGAGGCATGCCAAAGAAGCCCTGAGAAGGCACGGCATGGGCTAAGTGCCCAGTGTTCGGCAGAGGTGGGCGCGCCATCAAGGCCACGGTCGCCCATCGCAAGCCAGCCCCCTCGTCCCTGTCCATCGACTAAGTGCCCAGCAAGTGAGCCAGGGGAGCCGCGCCACATGGACCCTGGGTGCAGTGGGCATGCCCAGGCAGCCCCCAGCAGGCACGGCATGGGCCAAGTGCCCAGCATGCGGCAGAGGTGGGCGCGCTAGCCAGGCCACATGCGCCCATCGCGAGCCAGCCCCCTCGTCCCTGTCCCTCGACTAAGTGCCCAGCGAGCAAGCCAGGGGAGCCGCATCGCACTTACCCTGGGCATGGGAGGAATACCGAGGAAGCCCCCAGCAGGCATGGCATGGGCCAAGTGCCCAGCGTGTGGCAGCGGTGGGCGCGCCAGCCAGGTCACAGGCGCCCATCATGAACCAGCCCCCTCGTCCCTGTGCCTCGACTTAGTGCCCAGCAAGAGTGACAGGGTAGCCGCGTCACATGGAACCAGGGCACAGGAAGCATGCCCAGGCAGCCCCCAGTAGGCACAGCATGGGCTGCTCGCCCAGTGTGCGGCAGCGGTGGGCGCGCCAGCCAGGCCACGGGCGCCCATCACGAGCCAGCCCCCTCGTCACTGTCCCTCGACTAAGTGCCCAGCGTGCGAGCCAGAGGAGCCACGTCGCATGGATGCTGGGCTCGGGAGGCATGTCCAGGCAGCCCCCAGCATTCACAGCATGGCCCAGCGTGCAGCGGAGGGGTTGTGCCAGCCAGGCCACAGGCGCCCATCACGAGCCAGCCCCCTCGTCCCTGTCCCTCGACTAAGTTCCCAGCGAGCGAGCCAGGGGAAATGCGTCACACAGACCATGGGCACGGGAGGCATGCTCAGGCAACCCCCAGTAAGCACGGCAGGAGCCAAGTGCCGAGCGTGCGGCTGCGGTGGGTGCGCCAGCCAGGCCACGGGCGCCCATCACGAGCCAGTCCCCTCGTCCCTGTCCCTCGACTAAGTGCCCAGCAACAGTGACAGGGTAGCCGCGTCACATGGAACCAGGGCACAGGAAGCATGCCCAGGCAGCCCCCAGTAGGCACGGCATGGGCTGCTCGCCCAGTGTGCGGCAGTGGTGGGTGCGCCAGCCAGGCCACGGGCGCCCATCACGAGCCAGCCCCCTTGTCACTGTCCCTCGACTAAGTGCCCAGCGTGCGAGCCAGAGGAGCCACGTCGCATGGAAGCTGGGCTCGGGAGGCATGTCCAGGCAGCCCCCAGCATTCACGGCATGGCCCTGCGTGCAGCGGAGGGGTTGTGCCCGCCAGGCCACCGGCGCCCATCACGAGCCAGCCCCCTCGTCCCTGTCCCTCGACGAAGTGCCCAGCGAGCGAGCCAGGGGAAACACGTCACACAGACCATGGGCACGGGAGGCATGCTCAGGCAGCCCCCAGTAAGCACGGCAGGGGCCAAGTGCCGAGCGTGCGGTTGCGGTGGGTGCGCCAGCCAGGCCACGGGCGCCCATCACGAGCCAGCCCCCTTGTCCCTGTCCCTCGCCTAAGTGCCCAGCGAGCGAGACAGGCGGGCCGCGTCGCACGGACCCTATGCATGGGAGGCATGCCAAGGCAGCCCACAGTATGCACGGCATGGGCCAAGTGTCCAGCGTGCGGCTGCGGTGTGCTCGCTAGCCAGGACACGGGCCCCCATCACTAGCCAGCGACCTCGTCCCTGTCCCTCGACTTAGTGCCCAGCGAGCGAGTCAAGGGAGCCGCGTCGCATGGACCCTTAACATGGGAGGCATGCCATGCCAGCCCGCCAACAGGCACGGCATGGGCCAAGTGCCCAGCGTGCGGCAGAGGTGGGCGCGCCAGCCAGGCCACAGGCGCCCATCGCGAGCCAGACCCCTCGTCCCTGCCCTTGTACTAAGTGCCCAGCGATCGAGCCAGGGGAGCCGCGTCGCATGGACCCTGGACACGGGAGGCTTGCCCAGGCAGTCCGCAGCAGGTGCGGCATGGGCCAAGTGCCCAGCGTGCTCCAGAGGTGGGGGCACCAGCCAGCCCACGGGCGCCCATCTCCAGCCAGCCCCCTCGTCCCTGTCCCTCAACTAAGTGCCCAGCGAGCGAGCGAGGGGAGCCACGTTGCACAGACCCTGGGAACGGGAGGCATGCCCATGAAGCCCCCCGCAGGCACGGCATTGGCCAAGTGCCCAGCATGAGGTACAGGTGGGCGCGCTAGCCAGCCCACAGGCGCCTTTCGCGAGCCAGCCCCCTTGTCCTTGTCCCTCGACTTAGTGCCCACTGAGCGAGCCAGGGGAGCCGCTTCACATTGACCCTGGGCACGGGTGGCATGCCCAGGCAGCCCCCAGTAGGCACGGCATGGGCCAAGTGCCCAGCATGCGGCAGCGGTGGGCGCACCAGCCAGGCCATGGGCGGCCATAACGAGCCAGCCCCCTCATCCCTGTCCCTCGAATATGTGCCCAGCAAGCGAGCCAGGGGAGCTGCGTCACATTGACCCTGGGCATGGGAGGCATGCCCAGGCAGCCCCCAGCTGGCACGGCAGGGGCCAAGTGCCCAGCGTATGGCAGCGGTGGGCGCGCCAGCCAGGCCATGTGCGCCCATCACGAGCTAGCCCCCTCGACCTTGTCACTCGACTAAGTGCCCAGCGAGCGAGCCAGGGGAGCCGCGTCGCACGGACTCTTGGAATGTGAGGCATGCCCAAGAAGCCCCGAGAAGGCACGGCATGGGCCAAGTGCCCAGTGTTTGGCAGAGGTGGGCGCGCCATCAAGGCCACGGGCGCCCATCGCGAGCCAGCCCCCTCGTCACTGTCTCTCGACTATGTGCCAAGCGAGTGAGCCAGGGGAGCCGCGTCACATGGACTCTTGGCACTGTGGGCATGCCCAGGCAGCCCCAAGCAGGCACGGCATGGGCCAAGTGCCCAGTGTGCGGCAGAGGTGGGCGCGCTAGAAAGGCCACATGCGCCCATCGCGAGCCAGCCCCCTCGTCCCTGTCCCTCGACTAAGTGCCCAGCGAGCGAGCCAGGGGAGCTGCGTCGCATTGACCCTGGGCATGGGAGGCATGCCCAGGCAGCCCCCATCTGGGACGGCATGGGCCAAGTGCCCAGCATATGGCAGCGGTGGGCGCGCCAGCCAGGCCACGTGCGCCCATTACGAGCTAGCCCCCTCGTCCTTGTCACTCGACTAAGTGCCCAGCGAGCGAGCCAGGGGAGCCGCGTTGTATGGACTATTGGAATGGGAGGCATGCCCAAGAAGCCCCGTAACGGCACGGCATGGGCCAAGTGCCCAGTGTTTGGCAGAGGTGGGCGCGCCATCAAGGCCACGGGCACCCATCGCGAGCCAGCCCCCTCGTCCCTGTCCCTCGACTAAGTGCCAAGCGAGCGAGCCAGGGGAGCCGCGTCGCACTTACCCTGGGCACGGGAGGAATGCCCTGGAAGCCCCCAGCAGGCATGGCATGGGCCAAGTGCCCAGCGTGTGGCAGCGGTGGGCGCGCCAGCCAGGCCACAGGCGCCCATCATAAACCAGCCCCCTCGTCCCTGTGCCTCGACTTAGTGCCCAGGGAGAGTGACAGGGTAGCCACGTCACATGGAACCAGGGTACAGGAAGCATGCCCAGGCAGCCCCAGTAGGCACGGCATGGGCTGCTCGCCCAGTGTGCGGCAGCAGTGGGCGCGCCAGCCAGGCCACGGGCGCCCATCACGAGCCAGCCCCCTCGTCACTGTCCCTCGACTAAGTGCCCAGTGTGCGAGCCAGGGGAGCCACGTTGCATGGATGCTGGGCTCGGAAGGCATGCGCAGGCAGCCCCCAGCATTCACGGCATGGCCCAGCATGCAGCGGAGGGGTTGTGCCAGCCAGGCCACAGGCGCCCATCACAAGCCAGCCCCCTCGTCCCTGTCCCTCGACTAAGTGCCCAGCGAGCGAGCCAGGGGAGCCGCGTCACACAGACCATGGGCACGGAAGGCATGCTCAGGCAGCCCCCACTAGGCACGGCAGGGGCCAAGTGCCCAGCGTGCGGCTGCGGTGGGTGCGCCAGCCAGGCCACGGGCGCCCATCACGAGCCAGCCCCCTTGTCCCTGTCCCTCGACTAAGTGCCCAGCGAGCGAGACAGGGGAGCTGCGTCGCATGGACCCTATGCACGGGAGGCATGCCAAGGCAGCGCACAGTATACACGGCATGGGCCAAGTGTCCAGCGTGCGGCTGCGGTGCTCTCGCTAGCCTGGGCACGGGCCCCCATCACTAGCCAGCGACCTTGTCCCTGTCCCTCGATTTAGTGCCCAACGAGCGAGCCAAGGGAGCCGCGTCACATGGACCCTTAACATGGGAGGCTTGCCATGGCAGCCCGCCAACAGGCACGGCATGGGCCAAGTGCCCAGCGTGCGGGAGAGGTTGGCGCGCCAGCCAGGCCACAGGCGCCCATCGCGAGCCAGACCCCTCGTCCCTGTCCTTCTACTAAGTGCCCAGCGAGCGAGCCAGGGGAGCCGCGTCGCATGGACCCTGGACATGGGAGGCATGCCCAGGCAGTCCCCAGCAGGTGCGGCATGGGCCAAGTGCCCAGTGTGCTCCAGAGGTGGGGGCGCCAGCCAGCCCACGGGCGCCCATCCCGAGCCAGCCCCCTCGTCCCTGTCCCTCAACTAAGTGCCCAGCGAGCGAGCGAGGGGAGCCACGTTGCACAGACTCTGGGCACGGGAGGCATGCCCATGAAGCCCCCCGCAGGCACGGCATTGGCCAAGTGCCCAGCGTGAGGTACAGGTGGGCGCGCTAGCCAGCCCACAGGCGCCTTTCGCGAGCCAGCCCCCTTGTCCTTGTCCCTCGACTTAGTGCCCAGGGGAGCCGCTTCACATGGACCCTGGGCATGGGTGGCATGCCCAGGCAGCCCCCAGTAGGCACGGCATGGGCCAAGTGCCCAGCGTGCTGCAGCGGTGGGCGCACCAGCCAGGCCATGGGCGGCCATAACGAGCCAGCCCCCTCATCCCTGTCCCTCGAATAAGTGCCCAGCGAGCGAGCCAGGGGAGCCGCGTCGCATTGACCCTGGGCATGGGAGGCATGCCCAGGCAGCCCCCAGCTGGCACGGCATGGGCCCAGTCCCCAGCATATGGCAGCGGTGGGCGCACCAGCCAGGCCACGTACGCCCATCACGAGCTAGCCCCCTCGTCCTTGTCACTCGACTAAGTGCCCAGCGAGCGAGCCAGGGGAGCCGCGTCGCACGGACTCTTGGAACGGGAGGCATGCCCAAGAATCCTTGTTAGTTTCTTTTTCTCCGCTTATTGATATGCTTAAACTCAGTGGGTGGTCCCACCTGACTTGGGGTCATATCTCGATCGATCGATTGTTAGGTCCATGAGCCACGAGCGAGCGACCTGCGCATGAAAGAGCACGAGGCTTTCTTTACCATCGCCAACCAGTGACGCGACGTCGCTCGAGGCTCTTTTTTAGGCCAACCGCGAGCCCGTATTTGTTTTCTGCCAGTGTCCTGCTCACCCAGTGCCCAGGTGCCTTGCACCATGTCTGATCCTCATGAGCCATCTCTTATGACCCACGCATCAAGGACTCGCCCGACACCCATGGCGAGTGGGCTGCTCCCGTGAGCAGGTCCAAGCAGGTGTCAACACTTGCTTGTGATGCTTCCCATGGCATCACTTGGGCTGGGGCCCCGATGAGCATCCCATGTCTTCATCGTGCCACCATGCCACTGATAAATAAGGGGCTTACAGTAGGCAACTATCCTACCATCGAAAGTTGATAGGGCAGAAATTTGAATGATGCATCACCGGCACGATGGCCTTGCGATCCGTCGAGTTATCATCAATCATCAGAGCAACGGGCGAAGGCCACATCGACCTTTTATCTAATAAATGTGCCCCTTCTAGAAGTTAGGGTTTGTTACACGTATTAGCTCTGGAATTACTACGGTTATTCGAGTAGTAGGTACCATCAAACAAACTATAACTAATTTAATGAACCATTCGCAGTTTCACAGTCTGAATTAGTTCATACTTACACATGCATGGCTTAATCTTTGAGACAAGCATATGAATACTGGCAGGATCAACCAAGTAGCATCCTTCGAGACGCCGCGCCAACTAAGACCGAAGCACGCCGCAAGGCTCGCTAAGGCCAAAGCTGTCGCGGTCATCGTTCAAAATCGATGGGACATGGGACAAATGCTTTTGGTTAGACAGGCAGAGGCCGAGGCCACCCCTGTCGCAACACTTTGCACACCCAAGGGGACAACCAAGGTCCCGTGTGCCAAAGCAGCCAAATGCCGAAGCAAGCCGCGCTTGGAGCACGAGGCCCGACTTAGGTTTCCACCCATGCCCATGAGGGACATGGTGCAACGACAACCGACTCAAATCATCGAATTCCATTTGGGGAGGCAAGCGACACAGGGTCTCGATGTCACCCACGAAAAGCCAACGTATGGCTCGGGGTGGAGCTTGAAGCGACGTGCTAGCCGACAGTTTGATGCGAGAGCATGGAGCCTGCCAATGTGCACGACTAGATCAACACTCGCATACCGTACGTACAAATAGGCAGCAACAGCACCAAATGTCCTACAAGCAGACGAGCAAAAGGCCCATCGATCATGCAGGTCATCGAGTGTTGCCGTACCCAAGCCGCTAAGCGCAAAATTATTTTAATAGCAAGGGACGATTCTTCGATGGCAAGGGACCATCGATGAGGCCTTGAAAGCACGGGTGTCACATCATGCCTAGGCTGGCCGTGTGGCTCCCTCGTTGCTAACGGCCGGTAATCGTGCGTCAATCGCGCTGCACAACGAGTCTGCCTAGGCAAGCCTGAGGATCGGGATCCAACCCCGCATCCGTCGCCTCGACGGCGTGCGACTAAGCACTCTGCAAGCTCAAAATCCCCCCAACGATTTGGCCATCGTGTAGTATGCATTATCGTTAGCTTTGCCGCCCACACCGTCGAGCTTGTCTAGCCAGATCCCAACTCATTATCCCATGATTTTTCTCATTTCGTTGCCCACATTTTTCCCACCGATGAGGCCTTAGCAGCAGGGGTGTCACGTCGTGTCCAAGCTGGCCATGTGGCTCGTTCGTTGCTAATGATCGATGATCGTGTTGTCGATCACGCTGCGCAATGAGCCCGCCTAGGCGAGGCTAATCGCCGGGATCCAACCCCGCATCCGTTGCCTCAAGGGCCTGCGACGAAGCACTCTAAATGCTCGAAATCCCCCCAGCGATTTAGCCATCGCATAGCATCCATCATTTTTAGCTTCGTCGCCCACACCGTCGAGCTTGTGTAGCCACATCCCAGCTCATTATCCCACGATTTCTCTCATTTCGTTGCCCACAATTTAGCGGATTTCGCTTCCCACATTTTCTCCACTCTGTTGGCTACTGATCGGGCATCCCACACTCTTGGGTCGACGTCGTCAGCCACCTGCCTGCCTGTGGCACCCCTGGCTCGCACGCTGGGCAATAAGTTAAGGGGCAGGGATGACGGTGTTGGCTAGCGATGGGCGCTTGCAGCCTGGCTGGCGTGCCCACTGCTGCCGCAGCTAGGCCAGCTGCCCATGCCGTGCCTGCTGGGGGCCACCGAGGCATGCCTCCCATGCCCAAGGTCCGTGGGACGCGACCCCTTTGGCTCGCTCGTTGGACATTACATCAAGGGACAGGGACGAGGGGACTGGCTCACGATTGGCGCCGTGGCCTGGCTGGCGTGCCCACTGCTACTGCGTGCTGGGCGAGCTACCCGTGCTGTGCCTACTGGGAGCTACCGAGGCATGCCTCCTGTGCCTAAGGTTCGTGTGACGCAGCCCCCTTGGCCCGCTCGCTGGGCACTACGTCGAGGGACAGGGACGAGGGGGCTGGCTTTCCATTAGCACCCGTGGCCTGGCTAGCGCACCCACTCTTGCCGCACATTGGGCGAGCTGCCATGCCGTGCCAGCTGGGAGCTGCCCAGGCATGCCTCCAATGCCCAGGGTCCGTGCGACGCGGCCCCCTTGGCTCGCTAGCTGGGCACCATGTTGAGGGTTAGGGACGACGGGCTGGCTCGCGATGGACGCAAGTGGCCTGGCTAGCGCGCCCATCGCTGCCTCACGGTGGGCACTTGGCTCATGTCGTGCCAACTAGGAGCTGCTAAGGAGTGCCTCTCGTGCCCAAGGTCCATGCAACATGGATCCCCTGGCTCACTCGTAGGGCACTACGTCGAGCGTCAGGGATGAGGGGGCTGGCAAGGGATGGGCGCGACTGGCCTGGTTGGCACGCCTACCACTACCATACGTTGGTCAAGCAGCGTATGCCGTGCCTGCTGAGGGGCTGTCGAGGCATTCCTCCGGTGCTCATGCTCCGTGCGACGCAGCTTCCTTGGCTTGCTCGCTGGGCACTATGTCGAGGGTTAGGGACGAGGTGGCTGGCATGGGATCGGCGCCACTAGCCTGGCTGGCACGCCCACCGTTGCGACAAGCTGGTCAAGCAGCCCATGCCCTACCTGCTAGGGGCTGCCAAGGCATGCCTCCCGTGGCCAGGGTCCGTGCAACGTGGCTCCCCTTGTTCACTCGTTGGGCACTATGTCAAGGGTCAGGGACGCAGGGGCTGGCTCGCGATGGGTGCCACTGGCCTTGCTGGCGCGCCCACTGCTGCCGCACGCTGGGCCTTTGGCCCATGCCGTGCCTGCTTGGGGCTGCCAAGGCTGCCTCCCGTTCAACGAGTCCGTGCAACGCAGCTCCCCTAGCTCGCTGGTAGGTAACCATGTTGAGGGTCAAGGACGAGGGGGCTGTTTCGCGATTGACGCCATTGGCCTTGCTGGCGCGCCCACCGCTGCCTCACGCTGGGCAGTTGGCCCATGCTGTTCCTACTGGGGGCTGCCGAGGCATGCCTCCCGTGCCCATGGTCCATGTGACATGGCACCCCTGGCTCGCTAGCTGGGACCATGTTGAGGGTCAGGGATGATGGGGTTGGCGAGTGATGGGCGCCAGTGGCCTGGTTGGTGTTGGGGCATCGATTGTCGAACAAAGAGGGACAATTGTTGTGGGGTTCGGGAGGGGGGGAGGAGGGACGAATCGAAGAAACAAAGGGCTGAATCTCAATGGATCGTGGCAGCAAGGCCACTCGGCCACTTACAATACCCCGTCGCGTATTTAAGTCATCTGCAAATGATTCTACCCGTCGCTCGGCAGGAATCACACTTCAAGGTAGCTTGCGAGGCTCCTCCGCCATGCGGGCTTGGCCAACGACATGTGCCTTTGAGGGTCGAGAGGCCCCTACTACAGGTTGATAATCGGGCGCAGAGCGCATGCATCGCTTCTAGCCCGAATTCTGACTTAAAGGCGTTCAGTCATAATCCAGTGCATGGTAGCTTCGCACCATTGGGTTTTCAATCAAGCGCGATGAAAAATTGTGCGAATCAACGGTTCCTCTCCGACTAGGTTGAATTACTATCGCGATGCGGGCATCAGTAGGGTAAAACTAACTTGCCTCATGATGGTCTAAACCTAGATCACGTTCCCTATTGGTGGGTGAACAATCCAACACTTGGTGAATTCTGCTTCACAATGATAGGGAGAGCCAACATCGAAGGATCAAAAAGCAACGTCACTATGAACACTTGGCTGCCACAAGCCAATTATCCCTATGGTAACTTTTCTGACACCTCTAGCTTCAAATTCTAAAGGTCTAAAGGATCAATAGGCCATGCTTTCATGATTCGTAATCATACTAGAAATCAGAATCAAACGAGTTTTTGCCCTTTTGTTCCACACGAGATTTCTATTCTCGTTGACCTCATCTTAGGACACCTGCGTTATCTTTTAACAGATATGCCGCCCCAGCCAAACTCCCCACTTGACAATGTCTTTTGCCCAGATCGGTCGGTCGAAGTCGACCTTGGGTCCAAAAAGAGGAGTGACGCCCCCCCTTCGATTCACGGAATAAGTAAAATAACGTTAAAAGTAGTGGTATTTCACTTTCGCTGTTTCCGGCTCCTACTTATCCGACACCTCTCAAGTCATTTCATAAAGTTGGACTACAGTCAAGCTCAACAAGGTCTTCTTTCCCCGCTGATTCTGCCAAGCCCGTTCCCTTGGCTGTGGTTTCGCTTGATAGTAGACAGGGACAGTGGGAATCTCATTAATCCATTCATGCACGTCATTAATTAGATGACGAGCCATTTGGCTACCTTAAGAGAGTCATAGTTACTCCCACAGTTTACCCGTGCTTGGTTGAATTTCTTCACTTTGATGTTCAGAGCACTGGGCAGAAATCACATTGCGTAAGCATCCGGAGGGACCATCGCAATGCTTTGTTTTAATTAAACAGTCGGATTCCCCTTGTCCGTACCAGTTTTAAGTTGGCTGTTCGACGCCCGGGGAAGGCCTTCGAAGGAACCATTCCCAGTTTGTCTCTCGACCGGCACACGGCGACCCGCTCTCGTCGTGGGAGCAGCTCGAGCAGTCTACCGATAGTCGACAAGTTCGGGACTGTGACCCCCATGCCTAGCCCTCAGAACCAATCCTTTTCTCGAGGTTACAGATCCATTTTGTCGACTTCCCTTGCCTATATTGTTCCATCGACCAGAGGCTGTTCACCTTGGAGACCTGATGTGGTTATGAGTACGATTGAGCGTGGGAGGCACTCGATCCTCAAGATTCTCAAGGCCCACCGAGGGCGCACTGGATATCATGCGACGTGTGGTGCTCTTCCAGCCGCTGGACCCTACCTCTGGCTGAGCCGCTTCCAGGGTGGACAGGCTACTAAGCAGAAAAATAACTTTTTTTGGGGCCTCCGCCGACGTCTCCGGACTCCCTAACGTTACTGTCAGTCGCCACGTCCCGGTTCACAATCCGCATCAGTTCGCACCCCGAGTCGATCAACGGACTGGCTCATGGCCGTTCCACATCTGACCGAGGTGCATTGCCGACCCCTATCTGCTTCCCTCCCGACAATTTCAAGCACTCTTTGTCTCTCTTTTCAAATTCCTTTTCATCTTTCCCTCATAGTACTTGTTTACTAGCGGTCTCTCACACGTATTTAGCCTTGGACGAAATTTACCGCCCTATTAGGGCTGCATTCCTAAACAACCCAACTCGTCGACAATGCCTCATGGTGCGACAAGGTCCAAGCGAGATAGGGCTCTCACTCTCTCTGGCACCCCTTTCCAGGGGACTTGGGCCCTCGTCCGTCACTGAGGACACTTCTCTATACTACAAATTGGATGCCAAAGGAGCTCGATTTTTAGGCTGGGCTTTTCCCGGTTCGCTCCCCGTTACTAAGGGAATCCTTATTGGTTTTTTTTCCTCCGCTTATTGATATGCTTAAACTCAGTGGGCGGTCTCGCCTGACCTAGGGTCGCATCTCGATTGATCGATCATTGGGTTCATGAGCCGCGAGCAAGTGATGCGTGCACGAGGGAGCACGAAGCTTTCTCTACCACCGCCATGCCATGATGCAGCGTCGCTTGTGGCTCTTTTTTAGGCAAATCGTGTGCCAGAGGTCCACGAGAGGCCAACATCCACCCTGCGACGGTCCTTCCTTTCCTTGAAAGGATGCGGGGGGGTTAGAGGCGACGGTGCTTCACACCTAGGCAAATGTGCCCTCGGCCTGATGGCTTCGAGCACAACTTACATTCAAGGACTTGATGGTTCATGGGATTCTGCAATTCATACCAAATATCGCATTTCGTTACATTCTTCATCGATGCAAGAGCCGAGATATCCGTTGTCGAGAGTTATTTTAAACATTGTTTAGGGATGACACGATTGCTAATCGTGCATCGAGATCGAGGCAACTAGGGCGTGCTTTTTCATTCGAGTTCCTTGGTGCATCCCGCGCTGTGGGTTTTGTTGTTGCGCTCGACGAGGTACTTGGGCATGAGCCCGTACACCCTTGCAGTGCGAGGCGGGACAAAGGGCTCGAGAGCCCTCCACCCTGCCTGTGTGTTTACTATATGTTGGTGGGTTGTTTCGCTGAGCGAGTTTTCGACAATGATCCTTCCGCAGGTTCACCTACGGAAACCTTGTTACGACTTCTCTTTCCTTTAAATGATAAGGTTCAATGGACTTCTCGTGACATCGCGAGCGACGAACCGCCCATGTCACCGCGATCCAAACACTTCACCGGACCATTCAATCAGTAGGAGCGACAAGCTATGTGTATAAAAGGAAGGGATGTAGTCAACGTGAGCTAATGACGCGCGCTTACTAGGAATTCCTCGTTGAAGACCAACAATTGCAATGATCTATCCCCATCACGATGAAATTTCAAAGATTACCCAGTCCTGTTGCCCAAGGCTATAAACTCGTTGAATACATCAGTGTAACTAGTTAGCAGGCTGAGGTCTCGTTCGTTAACGAAATTAACCAGACAAATCGCTCCACCAACTAAGAATGGACATGCACCACCACCCATAGAATCAAGAAAGAGCTCTAAGTCTATCAATCCTTACTATGTCTAGACCTGGTAAGTTTCCCCGTGTTGAGTCAAATTAAGCCGCAGGCTCCACTCTTGGTAGTGCCCTTTCGTAAATTCCTTTAAGTTTTAGCCTTGCGACCATACTCCCCCTATAACCCAAAGACTTTGGCTTCTTATAAGTTGTCAGCGGAGTCCTAAAAGCAACATCTGCTGATCCCTAGTCGGCATCGTTTATGGTTGAGACTAGGATGGTATCTGATCATCTTTGAGCCCCCAACTTTCGTTATTGATTAATGAAAACATCCTTGGCAAATGCTTTCGCAGTTGTTCATCTTTCATAAATCCAAGAATTTCACCTCTGACTATGAAATACGAATGCCCCTGACTGTCCTTGTTAATCATTACTCCGATCCCGAAGGCCAACAGAATATGATCAAAATCCTATGATGTTATCCCATGCTAATGTATTTAGAGCGTAGGTTTGCTTTGAGCACTTTAATTTCTTCAAAGTAATAGTGCCGGAGGCACAACCTGGCTAACTAAGGCCAGAAGTGCATCGTCGACAGTAAGGACGAGCCAACCGATGCACACCGTGGGCGGACCGATCGACCTATCCCAAGGTTAAACTATGAGCCTTTTAACTGCAATAACTTAAATATACACTATTGGAGCTGCAATTACTGCAGCTACTAGCACCAGACTTGCCCTTCAATGGATCCTTATTAAGGGATTTAGATTGTACTCATTTTAATTACCAGACTTGAAGAGCCCAGTATTGTTACTTATTGTCACTACCTCCCCGTGTCACAATTGGGTAATTTACGCGCTTTCTACCTTCCTTGGATGTGGTAGCCGTTTCTCAGTAGGCAATTGTCACACTGTCTGTTGCAAGATTAGTGCAACCCTAGTGTGATGGTGCTAAGTGCATCCACCTAGCTAGCCCAACTTTCTAAGCCCACGCCAAGCGAAGAAAAAGAGACAAAAATGCAAAAATCAGAGTAAAGAGACAGCATTACGCGAACTCTATCCAACCTTTATTGGAAATAAAGGAACTCTTTACAAAAGAAGGGTCTCTCTCTAAGAGCATCTAAAGCCTCTAGCTACTCACACACTTGATTTGTATTACTTAATGTGTTTACAACTGAACCCAAGCCCCTTTTTTATACCAGTTAAGGAGTGTCCTACTCGAGCCTTATCTCTCTTGGCTTTCGAGATAGACATCTCTTTCTTATCCTTCTATCACCTTGATCCCCCTCTAGCCAATAGCCATATCCTTTCTTTGTGGAATATCTTCGCTTGCTAGACTTTCCATCCATGCTAAGCTAGGTTCCCGGATTCTGTCCTGTGTTCCCATTACTGGACATATTCGCACCACCATGTGCTGGTGCTTGCTTGAGGCATGTGTGCTGCTTTCCCCTTAAGCAGGCTTGTGGGTCTGTTTGTGTGCTTCATCCCTCGCTCCACAACTTTCTTAGCTTATCAGCGTATCTCGCCACTGTGAGTATGAAACTCGATTTCTCACCAAGTCTCCCGCATTCGTTTCCATATCTAACTCATGCATTTTTGCCTTGCTAGCATGGCCTTCCACACTTACAGGTCCAAGCATGGAGCAAGAATCACCATGCCTATGCCTTGGCACTCAGATTCAAGGCTGCGATAGCAACTATCCTACCATCTAAAGTTGATAGGGCAAAAATTTGAATGATGCGTCGTCGGCACGATGGCCTTGCGATCCATCAAATTATCATGAATCATTAGAGCAACAGGCGAATCCTGTGTTGACCTTTTATCTAATAAATGCACCCCTTCTAGAAGTTAGGGTTTGTTGCACATATTAGCTCTAGAATTGCTACAGTTATTCGAGTAGTAGGTACCATCAAACAAACTATAACTGATTTAATGAGCCATTCGCAGTTTCACAGTCTGAATTAGTTCATACTTACACATGCATGGCTTAATCTATGAGAAAAGCATATGACTACTGGTAGGATCAACCAAGTAGCATCCTTCGAGACGCCGCGCCAACTAGTATCGAAGTGTACCGCAAGGCTCGCTGAGGCCAAAACTATCGCGATCATCATTCAAAATTGATGTGACGCGGGACAAGTGCTTTCACTTGTACAGGCAGAGGCTGAGACCACTCCTATTGTAACACTTTTTGCACCTCAGGGGACGACCAAGCGCCCGTGTGCCAAAGTAGCCGCATGCCGAAGCAAGCCGCGCGTAGAGCACGAGGTTCTGCTGAGGTTTCCATACATGCCCGCAAGGGACATGGTGCAAAGACAAGCTACTCGAATAATTGAATTTCATTTGTGAAGGCACGCGACACAGAGTCTTGATGTCACCCACGAAAAGCCAATTCGATGGTGTTGGCAGATGCTCACGCTTACCTTGGGGGAACCCAACAACTGCCCAACTATTGCTATGGGGTAGTTATTGGTGTTGGTAGATGCCAATGCTAGCACCAGGTAAACCAACAAATTTCCTTACTATTGCTGCACGTAGTTGCTGGTGTTGATAGACGCCAGTGCGAGCATCGAGAAAGCCTAGCAATGATCGCATGATAGTTGTCGATTTTAGGAGAGCCCAACTACTGTTGCATGAAAGTCACTGCATCTGACAGATACTTGCGCTAGCTTTAAAGGAACCCAACAACTTCCTAGCTACTGCTGTAGGGTAGTCATTAATGTTGATAAACATCATTGCCAACACTAGTGGAAATGAAGGATAGTCTAGTTATTGCTGCGGTAGCTATTGGTGTCGGTAGACGTTAATGCTCGCCCCAAGTGAGCCTAATGATGACCCTATGATGTCGAAGCACTAAGGCAACCTAAAGGCTACCTCGCTATTGCTGCGTAGCAATAGGTAGTGTCGATAGACACTAGTGCTAGCACTAGGGCAGCCAGCAAAAACTCAATGATAGTTGCAAGCATTGGGAGAGCCCTATGACTGTTGTTGGGTAGTTGCTAATACTAGTAAACATCTGCATTGGGTTGCCCCAACAATGGCCCAATGGTAGTTATTGGCACAGAAAGACGTGAGGTTAAGCATTAGAGGAGCCAACCGATGACTTAGCTACAATAGTTGGCAGTGGGAAAGCTAAATGACTAATGTGAAGAAGTCTTTTGTATTGGCAGATGCTCGTGCTAGCTTAAGGGGAACCCCACAACTGTCGAGCATCTTCTATTGTGCGATTACTGATGTCGACATATGCTAGTGCTAGCTCTGGGGGAGACTAATGATGACCTCATGGTAATTACTTGGGTTAAAAGATCCCAATAACTACTGCTCGGTAGTTGCTGACATTGGTAGATGCTAGCGTCAGCACTAGTGGAGCATAGCGACAACCCAGTAGTTGTCATTGGCACTGGCACACACATACGCTGGGTACCCTAGTGATGGTCCAAGAGTAGTCATTGGGGCCATTATAGTGAGGTAGATGCTTGTACTAGCACCGAGGGAGCCTAGCGATAACCCAATGATAGTCGCTTGCATTGAGAGAGCCCAATGATAGAATTTCCCAATTTTTTCATCTGCCAATACCTATAACTACCACGCAATAAAGGCAAGAAAGTCATTGGACTTTTTTAGTGCTTGCTCTCGCTTCTACCTATGTCAGTGACTACCTAGCTATAGTCATAAGGTTCCTCCAACACCAACGATTGTCAAGGGATAATCATTGGGCTTCCTTTGTGCTAGTACTAGCATTTACGCACATTGACAACTGCCTTACAGAAATGACAGGGCTCTTTCTCAATTTCGCCAGTGTCAGCGTCGGTGTCTGCCAACACATATAATTACCTAGTAGTAGTAACAAGGCAGTCGTTGGGTCCTTTTAAACTTGGCACGAGGGTCTACTAGCATTAACAACTTCTTCACGATAGTCATTGGGCTCTCCCAATACCACCCACTACTACGAGGGTGTAGTTAAGCTTGTCTAGTGCTTGCCCTCGCGTCTACCGACGACAGCGACAACCGTTAGCCCATCTTGGTGGAACTCATTGTAGATATCTATCGATACTAACCGCTATCGTTGGGCCATTGTATAGCTCCCCATGTGCTGGTGCCAGCATCTACCAGTGCCGATGACTACCCCAACATTAGTCGTTGGGCTTTTCCAACGCAGTCAACTATCATGCAGTCATCGCTAGAGTCCCTAAGTGTTGGCACTCTTGTCTATCAATATGAGCAATAGCCTATAAAAATAGCCGCGAAGTCTCTTTGTTTGCCTCGTGTTGACATCGGTATCTCCTAACATTAACAACTGCCTCGTATTAGTAGCTGAATAGTCAATGGTTTCGCCAAAGTTGGAGCCAGCATCTGTCGGCACCAACTACTTTCCCGCAATAGTTGTTGGGCTTTCCCAATACCAGAAACAGCCATGCGATTATCGTTAGTCTCCCTTGACGTTGGTATGGCCTCTATCGACACCAAGAACTGCCCATGACAATAGTAAGGAAGTCTTTTACTTCACTTAATGCTAGTGTCAGTGTGTGCCAACACCAATAACTACCCCACAATAGTACTTGGGCAATCGCTGGATTCCCTTAAAATAAGTGTGAGTATCTGCTAGCCCTAACGACTTTCCAATAGTAGTCGTTAGGCTCTCATAATGCCAACAATGAATGCCATTGGGCAATGATTAGGGAAACCCATAGCAAAAGTTTGGCACCATTAGTGACTATCGTTGGGTCTTTGTCGAGTTTTGTTTGTGCAAGCACTGGCATCTACTAGCATTAACGACTGCCTAATAGCTGTCATTGGGCTCTACCAACGTGAGTGACTATCATTGGGTCATCGCTAGGTTGTCTCGATACTAGCACTAGGATATATTGATGCTAACAACTACCCCACAATATTGGTTGTGCAGTCATTGTGTTCCTCTTATGTTGGTGTCATCGTCTCCCAACACTAATAACTATCCCGTAACAATGACTCAACAGTCGCTGGGTTCCTTCAAAGCTGGTGTGAGAGTCAGCCAATAATAGCTACATCCCTACATAAGTTTTTGGGCTCTTTTAGTGCCCATTACTGTTGCTAATTCGTCGTTCGACACCTGTTGTGGTTACCTTCATGTCTACCTGTGCCAGCAATTGCCACTAGGCAAATGATAGGAAAACACAATGCTGATGTCTGCTAAGGCCTGCAACTAACGCTAGGTCATTGTTGAGTTACTCTAATACTGTCCTTGCGGTCAACTAGCATCTACGATTGTCCAACAAAAATTGTTGGGCTCTCCTAAATCCAGTGACTATCAAAGGGTCATCGCTGGGCTCCTCCAGTGTCGGCACTAATCTTTCCTAATACTACCTTCAATAAACACCAATAACTACCTTGCAAGAAAAGTTAAGCAGTCGTTGGGCTCTTTTAGTGCTTGCCCTCGGGTCTACCTCTGCTAGTGACTACCTAACTATAGTCGTTGGGTTCCTCAACACTAGCAACGGTCATGGGGTGATCGTTGGGCTTCCTAGTACAAATACTAGTGTTTACACACACCGATAATTGCCTTGAAGAAATGAAAGGGCTATCCCCAAGTTCCCTTAGTGTCGGCGTCGATGTGTGCCAACACCCATAACTACCTAGTAATAGAAGTAACGAAGCCATTTGGTCCCCTCGAAGTTGGCACGAGGGTCTACTAGCACCAATGATTTGTTCACAACAGTCATTGGGCTCTCCCAATGCCGACTACTACTACTAAGGTGTCATTAAGCTCCACTAGTGCTTGCCCTTGTGTCTACCTATGCCAGCGACAACCATTAGGCCATCATTGGGGGAGCCCAGCACAGATCTTTACTTATAATAGCACGTATCGCTAGGCCATTACTTAGCCACCTTAGTGTTGGCGCTAGCCTCCACCTATGCCGATGACTATCCCAACATCAGTTGTTGTGCTCTTCCAACATAGGAAACTATCATGCAGTCATCGCAAGGGTCCCCTAATGCTAGAGGTTGCATCTATTGACGTGAGCAATGGCCTATAGAAATGGCTGAAAAGTCTCTTGGTTTTCCTCGTGCTGATATCGGTGTCTCTCAACACCAACAACCGCCCTGCATTAGTAGCTAAACAATCGATGGTTCTGCCAAAGTTGAAGCGAATATCTGCTAGCACCAATAACTTTCCTGTAGTAGTTGTTGCGCTTTCCCAATACCAGAAACAAGCATGCAGTATCTCCCCCAATGCAGGCACGGCGTCTATGGACACCAATAAATTTTTTCGGCAATAGCAGGGAAGTCTTTTGGTTCACCTAGCGCTGGTGTCTGCATGTGGCAACACCAATAACTACACAACAATTGTAGTTAGGGAGCAGAGTTCCCTTAAAATAAGCACGAGCATCTACAAGCCTTAGCGACTTTCCAATAGGCGCTGTTAGGCTTTCATAATGCCAACAATGATTGTCATTTGGGCAATCATTAGGGATACCCATAGTAGATGTGTGGTTAGCACCTTTAGTGACTACCGTTGAGTCTTCGTTGAGTTTTGCTTATGCAAGCACTAGCATCCACGACTGCCCAATAGCCGTCACTGGGCTCTACCAACGTGAGCGATTACCATCGGGTCGTCGCCAGGTTACCCTAGTACTAGTACCAGCATTTATCGATGCTAACAACTATCTCGTAATACTTGCTGCATAGTCCTTGGGTTCCTCTTATGCTGGGGTCATCATCCCCCAACAATAATAACTACCCCATAACAATGACTCAATAGTCGTTGGGTTTCTTCAAAATTGGTGCAAGAGTCTGGCAACATCAACAACGTCCCTGCATAAGTTTTTAGGCTCTCTTAGTGCCCACTACTATTTCTACTTCATTGTTCGACTCTTTTTATGGTTACCTTCATATCTACATGCGCCATCAACTGCCACTAGGCTATAGGAAAACCCAACGTTGATGTCTGCTAATGCCCGCGACTGTCGCTAGGTCATTGTCGAGTTGCTCTAGTATTGTCCCTACAATCTACTAGCATTTGCGATTGCCCGAAAAAAGTTGTTAGGCTCTTTTAAATCCAGTGTCCATGAAAGGGTAATTGCTGGGCTCCCTTGGTGCTGACACTAGTGTTTCTCAATGCCACTTTCAAGCAACACCAATATCTACCTTGCAACAAAAGCTGGACAATCGTTAGGCTATTTTAATGCTTTCCTTCGCATCTACCTCTACTAGTGATTGCCTAGCTATAGTCGTTGGGCTCCCCCAACACTAGCGACTATCATGGGGTGATCGTTGGGCTTCGCTAGTACTAATACTAGTGTTTATACACATCGGCAACTGCCTCTCAAAAATGACAAGGCTGTCCCTTAGTTCCCCTAGTGTCAGAGCCGGTGTCTGTTAACACCCGTAACTACCCAGTAGTAGTAGCAAGGCAGCCATTGGGTCCCCTCGAAGTTGGCACAAGGGTCTATTAGAACCACTAATTTGTTCACAATAGTCATTGGGCTCTCTTAATGCTGACCACTATTACTAGGGTGTCATTAAGCTCCTTCATTCCTTGCCATTGCGTCTACCTACACCAGCGACAATTGTTATGCCATCATTTGGGGAACACAGTGCAGATCTCTACCGATACTAGCAGCTATCGCTAAGCAATTGCTTAGCTCCCTTAATGTTTGTGTTGGCCTCTGTTAGTGCCGATGACTACCCCAACATCAGTCGTTTGGTTCGTCCAACACTAGTAATTGTCATGTAGTCATCGCCAGGGTCCCCCGATGCAGGCACTAGCATCTATCGATATGAGCTACTGCCTGTAGAAATAGGTGAGAAGTCTCTTGGTTTTCCTCGTGCTGACATCGATGTCTGCCAATACCAACAACAGCCTCGCATTAGAAGCTGAGCAGTCGTTGGTTCCCATAGAGCTGGAGTGAGCATCTGCGAGCACCAACACCTTACTCGTAGTAGGTTTTGGGCTTTCCCAATATGAGTAATAGTCATGTGGTCATCGTGAGTCCCCTACTATGTTGGTACTCGCGTCTATTGATACCATCAACTGCTTGCAGCAATAGGAGGGAACACCTGGTGCTAGCATCGGCTTGTTCTAACACAAATAACTACACTATATTAGTAGTTGGGAATTCATTAGGTTCCCTAAAAACAAGTGTTAGCATCTTCCTGCCCCAACGACATCCTAACAACCATCGTTAGGTTCCCATAATGCCAACAACTACTGCGATTGGGCATTCATCGGGGTAACCCACTATAAACGTTTGGCAGCTTTAGTGACTATTGTTTGGTATTCGTCGAGTTTTATTTGTGCAAGCATCAACATCTACTGGCATCATTGATTGCCCAATAGTAGTCATTGGGATTTACTAACAAGAACGATTATCATTGGCTCATCGCTAGGTTGCTCGGGTACCAGCAATAACGTCTATCGATACTAACAACTACCCCATAATGTTGGTTATGCTACCCTTCGGTTCCTCTTATGTTGGTGTCATCATCTGCCAACACTAAGAACTACCCTATAACAATGATTCGACAATCAATAGGTTCCTTCAAAGCTGGCGTGAATGTCTGCAAGCACCAGTGACGTCCCTATATAAGTGTTTGAGCTCTCTTAGTGCCCACTACTATTGCTACTTCATCGTTCGAGTCCTTTTATAGTTGCCTTCATGTCTACCTATGCCAGCAACTGCCACTAGGCTCACGATAGAAAAACCCAACCCTGATGTCTGTTAAGTGCCTGCGACTATTGCAAGGTCATTGCTGAACTACTCTAGTACTGACTTTACTTTCTATTAGCATCAACGATTGCCTAATAATAATTGTTGGTCTCTCCCAAATCTAATGACTATCTAAGGGTCATCGTTAGGCTCCTTCGGTGCCAACACTAGCATTTCCCAATTCCGTCATCTGCCAGTACCTATAACTTCCCCTCAACAAAGGCTGGATAGTCATTGGGCTCTTTTTGTGCTTGCACTCATGTTTACTTACTCGAGTGATTGCCTACTATAGCCGTAGGGCTCACCCAATACTCATGACTATCTCGGGTTGATCGTTGGGCTCTTTTTGTGGTTGCTTTCATGTCTACATGTGTTCTTTTAGTGCTTGCCCTCGTGTCTACCTCCCCTACTGACTGCCTAACTACAATCGTTGGGCTTCGCCAACATTAGCGACAGTCATGGGTTGATCGTTCGACTTCCCTCGTGCTAACACTAGCATTTACACACATCGTCAACTGGCTCGCAAAAATTACAGGGCTGTCCCTAAGTTCCCCTAGTGTTGGCGCCAGTGTTTGCCAACACCCGTCATGACCTAATAGTAGTGGCAAGGTAGTCGTGGGGTCCCCTGGAAGTTGGCATGATGGTCTACTAGCACCAGTGATTTGTTCACAACAGTCATTGGGCTCTCCTAATGCTGACCATTATTGCTAAGGTGTCATTAAGCTCCTCCATTCCTTGCCCTCACGTCTACCTACACCAATGACAACCATTAGGCCATTGTTAGGGGAACCCAGGGTAGATCTCTATCGATACTGGCAGCTATCATTAGCCATTACATAGCTCCACCAGTGCTGGCGTTCCCGCAAAGCTGGAGTGACCACCTGCGAACGCTAACACATTTCCTGCAGTAGTTGTTGGGCTTTCTCAATACCAAAAACAGCCATGTCATCATCGTTAATCTCCATCTATGCTAGCACTCTCGCCTATCGACACAAGCAATTACTTGCAGCAATAGACGGGAAGTCTTTTAGTTCACTTTGTGCTAGCATTTGTGTCTGCTAACACTAATAACTACCCCATAATAGTAGTGGGGCAATCTTTGGGTTCCCTAAAAACAATCATGAGCATCTGCTTGCCCCAATGACTTCCGTACAACCATAATTAGGCTCTTATAATGCCAACAATGACTGCTATTAGGCAATCATTGGGGCAACCCACTATAAATGTTTGGTAGCTTTAGTGACTATCATTGAGTCTTCGTCGAGTTTTGTTTGCGCAAGCACTAGAATATACTAGCATCAACAATTGTCCAATAGCAGTCATTGGGATCTATCAACACGAACGACTATCATTGGCTCATTGCTAGGTTGCTTGGGTACTAGCAATAGCGTCTTTCGATTCTAATAACTACCCTGAAACAATGACTCGGCAGTCACTAGGTTCCTTCAAAGCTGGCGCAAGTGTCTGCGAGCATCGATGATGTCCCTTCATAATTTTTTAGGCTCTCCAAGTGCCCACTACAACTGCTACTTTGTTGTTTGACTCCTTTTGTGATTGTCGTCATGTCTACCAATGCTAGCAACTGCCATTAGGCTAACGATAGGAAAACTTAACAACAACGTCTGCTAAGGCTCGCGACGGTCACTAGAACATTGTTGAGTATCTATAGTACTGATTTTTCGATCTACTAGTGCATGCGATTGCCCAGTAACACTTATTGGTCTCTCTTAAATCTAGTGACTATCTAAGGGTCGTCGTTAGGCTCCCCCGATGCCGGCACTAGCGTTTCCTAATTTTGTCATCTGCTAGTATAGATAACTACCTCGCAACAAAGGATTGAAAGTCATTAGGCTCTTTTAGTGCTTGCCCTCGCGTCTACCTACGCCAGTGACTACCTAGCTATGGTTGTAGGGCTCCCCTAACACCAACGACTGTCATGGGGCAATCATCGGGCTTCCCTTTTGCTAGTACTAGCGTCTACACACACCGATAAATGCCTTGCATAAATGACAGTGCTGTCCCCACATTCCCATAGTGTCGGCGCTGACGTTTGGCAACACCCATGACTACCCACTAGTAGTAGCAAGGTAGCTGTTAGGTCCCCTCAATGCTGGAACGAGCGTCTACTAGCACCAACGATTTCTTCACAATAGTCATTGGACCCTCCCAATGCCGACCACCACTACTAGGGTGTCGTTAAGCTCCCCCAATGCTTGTTGTCGTGTCCACCTATGCAAGCGACAACCATTAGGCCATTGTTGGGGGAACCTAATGCAGATCTCTATCAATACTAGCAGCTATCGCTAGGCCATTGCTTAGCTCCTCCAATGATGGCGCTAGCCTTTACTCAACGACTACCCCATCATCAGTCGATGAGTTCTTCTAACACAGCCAACTACCATGCAGTCATTGCTAGGGTCCCCTAGTGCTGGCACTCACATCTATCGACTTGAGCAACTGCTTGTAGAAATAGCTGAGAAGTCTCTTAGTTTGCCTCGTGCTGACTTCGGTGTCTCCCAACACCAACAATTGCCCCGCATTAGTAGCTGAATAGACAATGGTTCTGCAAAAATTGAAGCCAACATCGGTAAGCACCAACAACTTTCCCGTAGTAGTTAGGCTTCTCTAATACCAAAAACAGCCATACAGTCATAGTAGTCTCCCTTGATGCTGGCACGGCTGTACCGACACTAACAACTGCCTACAGCAATAGCATGAAAGTCTTTTGGTTCATCTAGTGCTGGTATCGGTGTGTGTCAACACTAATAACTACCCCACAATAGTAGTTGGGCAATCGCAGGGTTCCCTAAAAAATGCGCGAGCATCTACTAGCGCTAACAACTTTCCAACAGTCATCGTTAGGCTCTCATAATGCCAACAACGACTGCCATTAGTAAATCATTGGGGAAACCCATAGTAGATGTTTGGAACCTTTAATGACTACCATTGGGTCTTTGTTGAATTTTATTTGTGCAAGCCCTGGCATTTACTAACATCAAGGACCACCCAAAAGTAGTCACTCGGCTCTACCAACGCGAGCGACTACCATTGGATCATCGCTAGGTTGCCCCGGCACTAGTACTAGCATCTATTGATGTTAACAACTATCCCGCAATACTAGTTACACAGTCCTTGAGTTCTTCTTATGCTGGTGTCATTATCTCCCAACACTAATAACTACCCCGTAACAGTGACTCGACAATCATTGGGTTCCTTCAAAGCTAATGCGAGAGTCTACCAGTACCAGCAACGTCCCTGCATATGTTTTTGGGCTTTCCTAGTGCCCATTACTATTATGACTTCGTTGTTTGACTCCTTTTATGGTTGTCTTCATGTCTACATGTGCCAGCAACAGCCACTAGGCTAACGATAGAAAAACCCAACGTTCATGTTTGCTAAAGCCCGAGACTGTTGCTACGTCATTACTGAGTTGCTTTAGTACTATCCCTGCGGTCCACTAGCATTTGCGATTGCCCAAAAAGTAGTTGGGCTCTCTTAAATTGAATGAGTATCAAAGGGTTGTCGCTAGGCTCCCCCGGTGCCGGCACTAGTGTTTCTCAATGCCACCTTCAGCCAACACCAATAACTACCTCGCAACAAAAGCCAGGCAATTGTTAGGCTCTTTTAGTGCTTGCCATTACATCTACCTCTGCTACTGATTGCCTAACTATGGTCGTTGGGCTCCCCAAACACTAGCGAATGTCATGGGGTGATCGTTAGGCTTCTGTGGTGCTAATACTAGCGTTTACACACACTGGCAACTGCATCGCAAAAATAAGAGGGCTATCCCTAAGTTCCCCTAGTGTGGGCGCCGATGTCTACCAACACTCATAACTACTCAGTAATAGTAGCAAGGCAACCGTTGGGTTCCCTCAAAGTTGGCACGAGGGTCTACTAGCACCAGTGATTTGTTCGTAATAGTCATTGGGCTCTCCCAATGCCGACCACTACTACTAGGATGTTATTAAGCTCCTCAATTCCTCACCTTCACGTCTACTTATGCTAGCGATAACTATTAGGCCATCGTTAAGGGAACCCAGTGCATATCTTTATCGACACCAACAGCTATTGTTGAGCCATTGTTTAGCTCTCCCAGTGTGGGCGCTGGCCTTTGCTAGTGCCGATGACTACCCCAACTTCAGTTGTTAGGTTCCTCTAATACTAGCAACTGTCATACAATCATCGCTAGGATCCCTCGATGCAGGCATTAGCATCTATCGACATGAGCTACTGCATGCAGAAATAGGTGAGAAGTCTCTTGGTTCGCCTCGTGCTAACATTGATGTCTGCTAACACCAATAATAGCCCCACACTAGAAGCTGAGTAGTCGTTGGTTCTCGTAAAGCTCGAGTGAGCATCTGTGAGCACTAACACCTTTCCTACAGTAGTTGTTGGGCTTTCCAAATATTAGCAACAGTTATGCAGTCATCGTCAGTCCCTCACTATGCTGGCACTCATGTCTGTCGACACCAGCAACTGCTCGTAACAATAGGAGGGAACACTTGGTGCTAGCATCGGCTTCTGGTAACACCAATAACTACCCTATAATAGTAATTGAGAAATCGTTAGGTTCCCTAAAAATAAGTGTGAGCATCTCCTTGCCCCAACGACTTCCTGACAACCATCATTAGGCTTTCACAATTCCAACAACGACTGCCATTAGGCAATCATTGGGGCAACCAACTATAAATGTTTGGAAGCTTTAGTGACTACCATTGGGTTTTCGTTGAGTTTTATTTGTTGAAGAACTAGAATCTACTAGCATCGACGATTGCCCAATAGTAGTCATTAGGATCTATCAATGCAAATGACTATCATTAGCTCATCGCTAGGTTGCTCAGGTACGAGCAATAGCATCTATCGATGCTAATAACTATGTTACAATACTAGTTGCGCAGTCCTTGTGTTCCTCGAATGTTGGTGTCATCATCTGCCAACACTAACAACTACCCTGTAACAATGACTCAGCAACCGCTGGGTTCCTTTAAAGCTGGCGCGAGTGTCTGCCATCATCGTTGACGTCCCTGCATAAGTTTTTGGGCTCTCCAAGTGCCCACTACTACACTTACTTTGTCTTTTGACTCCTTTTGCGGTTGCTGTTATGTCTACTTATGCCAACAATTGCCATTATGGTAACGATAAGAAAACCTAACATCGATGTCTGCTAAGGCCCGCGACTATCACTAGGGCATTGCTGAGTTTCTCTAGTACTGACTCTCCGATCAACTAGTGCCTGCGATTACCTAATAACACTTGTTGGTCTCTCCTAAATCTAGTGACTATCTAAGGGTTGTCGCTAGGCTCCCCCAGTGTCGGCACTAGCATTTCCTAATTTCGTCATCTGTTAGTACATATAACTACCTCGCAATAAAGGATGGAAAGTCATTGGGCTCTTTTAGTGCTTGCCTTCGTGTCTACCTATTTCAATGACTACTTAGCTATGGTTGTAGGGCTCCCCCAACACCAACGACTATCATGGGGCAATCGTTGGGCTTCTTTTGTGCTAGTACTAGCTTTTACACACACCGGTAAATGCCTCGTAGAAATCATAGGGTTGTCCCCATGTTCCCCTAGTGTCGGCGCTAATGTCTGCCAACACCCATGACTACCCACTAGTAGCTGCAAAGCAGCCGTTGGGTCCCCTTAAAGTTGGCACGAGGGTCTACTAGCACCAGGGATTTATTCACAACAGTTATTAGGCTCTCCAAATGCCAACCACTACTACTAAGGTGTCAATAAGCTCCTCTAGTACTTGTCGTCGCATCTATCTATACAAGTGACAACCGTTAGACCATTATTGGGGGAACCCAGCGCAGATCTTTATTAACACCAGCAGCTATCGCTGGGCCATTGCTTAGCTCCCCTAGTGCTGGCGCTAGCCTTTACTCGACGATTACCCCAACATCAATCTATGGGGTCTTCCAAGACAGCCAACTATCATGTAGTCATCACTAGGATACCCTAGTGCTAGCATTCACATCCATCTACATGAGTAACTGCTTGCAGAAATGGCTGAGAAGTCTCTTGGTTTGCCATGTCCTGGCATCGGTGTCTCCCAACATCAACAACTGCCCCGCATTAGTAGCTGAATAGTCGATGGTTTCACCAAAGTTGAAGTGTGCATTTGTCAGCACCAACAACTTTCCTACAGTAGTTATAAGGCTTTTTCAATACCAGAAAAAGCCACGCGATCATCGTTACTCTCCCCCGAATGTTGGCACGACATCTATCAATATTAATATCTGCCCGCAGCAATAGTAAGGAAGTCTTTGGTTCACTTAGTGCTGCAGTCGGCGTGTTCCAACACTAATAACTACCCCACAATAGTAGTTGGGCAATCGTTGGGTCCCTTAAACATAAGTGTGAGCATCTACCAGCCCTAACGACTTTCCAACAGTCATCGTTAGGCCCTCATAATGCCAACAACAACTACCATTTAGTAATCATTGGGGAAACCCATAGTAGATGTTTGGCACCTTTAGTGACTACCGTTGGGTCTTCGTTGAGTTTTTTTTGTGCAAGCAGTTGCATTTACTAGCATCAACGACTACTCAATAGCAGTCACTAGGCTCTACCAACGTGAGCAACTATCATTGGGTCATTGCTAGGTTACCTCAGTACTAGTACTATCATCTACTGATGTTAGCAATTATTCTGCTATACTAGTTGTGCAGTCCTCGGGTTCCTCTTACACTGGTGTCATCAGCTCCCAACACTGATAACTACCTCATAATAATGACTCAACAGTCGCTGGGTTCTTTCAAAGCTAGTGCAAGAGTCTGCCAGCACCGGCAACATCCTTGCATATGTTTTTGGGCTCTCCTAGTGCCCACCATTACTACTACTTTGTCGTTCGACTCCTTTTGTGGTTGTTTTCATGTTTACATGTGCTAGTAATTGCCATTAGGCTAACAATAGGAAAACCTAACGTTGATGTTTTCTAAGGCCCATGATGGTCTCTAGGTCATTGCTCAGTTGCTCTAATATTGACACTATGGCCTACAAACGACTGCAATTGCCGACAAAAGTTGTTGAGCTCTCTTAAATTCAAGGACTATCAAACCATCATCGTAGGGCTCCCCTCGTGCTGGCACTAGTGTTTCTCAATGCTACCTTCAGACAACACCAACAATTACCTCGCAACAAAAGCTGGGCAATTGTTAGGTTCTTTTAGTGCTTGCTGTAGCATCTACCTCTGCTAGTGATTGCCTAACTATAGTCATTGGGCACCCCAAACACTAGCGATGGTCATGGGGTGATCGTTTGGCTTCCTTGGTGCTAATACTAGCATTTACACACACCAGTAACTGCCTCGTAGAAATGATAGGGCTGTCCCTAGGTTCCCCTAGTGTGGGCGTCGGTGTCTCTCAACACCCGTAACTACCTAGTACTGTAGCAAGGCAGCCATTGGGTCCCCTCAAAGTTGGCACGAGGGTCTACTAGCACCAATGATTTGTTCACAAAAGTCATTGGGCTCTCCCAATACCGACCACTACTATTAAGATGCCATTAAGCTCCTCTATTCCTTACATTTGTGTCTACCTATGCCAATGACAACCGTGAAGCCATCGTTGGGGGAACCTAGTGTAGATCTCCGTCGGCACCAGTAGCTATTGCTGGGCCATTGCTTAGCTCCCCTGTTACTGGCATTGGCCTCTGCTAGTGCCGATGACCACCCCAACATCAGTCGTTAGGTTCCTCCAACACTAGCAACTGTCATGCAGTCATCGCTAGGGTCCCCTGATGCAGGCACTAGTATGTATCGACATGAACTACTGCCTGCAGAAATAGGTGAGAAGTCACTTGGTTCACCTCATGCTGACATCGATGTTTGCCAACGCGAACAACAGCCCTGCAGTAGAAGCTGAGCAGTCGTTGGTTCTCGTAAAGCTGGAGTGAGCATCTGCAAGCACTAACACCATTCCTGCAGTACTTATTGGGATTTCCTAAAATCAACAATAGTCATGCGGTCATCGTTAGTGCCCCACTATACTGGTACTCGCGCTATCGACACTAGCAACTACTTAGAGCAATAGAAGGGAACACTTGGTGCTAGCATCGGCTTCTGCTAACACCAACAACTACCCTTTAATAGTAGTTGGGAAATCATTGGGTTCCCTAAAAACAAGTGTGAGCATCTCCCTACCCCAACGACTTCCTCGCAGCCGTCGTTAGGTTCTCATAATACTAGCAACGATTGCTATTGCGCAATCATGGGGCGACCCACTACAAATGTTTGGCAACTTTAGTGACTATCATTAGGTGTTCGTTGAGTTTTTTTTTTTTTTATGCAAGCACTAGCATCTACTAGCATCAACAATTGCTCAATAGCAGTCATTGGGATCTACCAATGCGAGCGACTATCATTGGCTCGTTGTTAGGTTGCCTAGATAGCAGTAACAGCATCTATCGATGCTAACAACTACCCCGCAATACTGGTTACGTAGTCCTTGGGTTCCTCTTATGCTAGTGTCATCATTTGCCAACACTAATAACTACCCCGTAACAATGACTCGGTAGTCGCTGGGTTCCATCGAAGTTAGCGCAAGTGTCTGCCAGGACCAGTGATGTCCGTGCATAAGTTTCTGGGCTCCCCTTGTGCCCACTATTACTGCTGCATTGTCATTTAGCTCCTTTTGCGGTTGCCATCGTGTTTACCTGTGCGAGCAACTTTCACTAAGCTAACGATAGGAAAACCCAACGTTGGTGTTTGCTATGGCCTGTCATTGTCGCTAGGCCATTACTGAGTTCCTCTAGTATTGACTCTCCGATCCACTAGCGCCTGCGATTGCCTAATAACACTTGTTAGGCTCTCCTAAATCTAGTTACTCTCTAAGGGTCATCGTTAGGCTTCCTTAGTGTTAGCACTAGCATTCCCCAATTCGGTTATCTGCCAGTACCTATAACTACCCTGCAACAAAGGCTGGAAAGTCATTAGGCTCTTTTGGTGCTTGTCCTCGCATTTACCTACACCAGTGATTACCTAGCTATAGTCTTAGGGCTCCCCCAACATCAGCGACTATCATGGGGCAATCACTGGCTTCCCTTATGCTAGTACTAGCACTTACAGACATCAGCAACTGCCTTACAGAAATGAGAAGCCTCTCTTTAGGTTAAACCAATGTGGACGCTGGTGTCTGCCAACACCCGTAACTACCTAGTAGTAGTAGTAGGGCAACGTTGGTTCCCCTTAAACTTGGCACGAAGGTCTACAAGCACCAACAACTTCTTCACGATAGTTATTAGGCTCTCCCAATGCCAACCACTATTACTAGGGCGTCGTTAAGCTTATTTAGTGCTTGCCCTCATGTTTACTTATACCAGCGATAATCATTAGGCCATCATTGGGGGAACCCAGTGTAGATCTCTATCGACACCAGCAGCTATCGCTGGGCCATTGCCTAGCTCCCCCAATGCTAGCGCTAGCCTCTGCCAACGTTGACGACTGCCCCAACATTAATTATTACACTACTCTAACATTAGCAACGATCATGCAGTCGACGTTAGGGTCCCCCAATGCTTGCACTAGTGTCTATCGACATGAGCAACTGCCTGTAGAAATAACTGAGAAGTCTCTTGGTTCGCCTCATGCTGACATCGATGTTTGCTGACAATAAAAACAGCCCTGCACTAGTAGTTGAGCAGTCATTGTTACTTGCAAAGTTAGAGCGAGCATCTGCGAGCACCAACACCTTTCCCGTAGTGGTTGTTGGGCTTTTGCAATATTAACAAGAGTCACGCGGTCATCATTAATATCCCTCTATGCTGGTACTCGTGTCTATCGATACCAGCAAGTGCTCACAGTAATCGGAGGGAGTCTTTTAGTTCACTTGGTGCTAGCATCAGCGTGTGATAACACTAATAACTAACCTATAATAGTAGTTGGGCAATCGTTTAGTTCTTTAAAAACAAATGTGAGCATCTGCCTGCCCCAATGACTTCCTTATACCCATCGTTAAGCTCTCATAATGCCAACAATGATTGTCATTAGGCAATCATTGGGGCAATCCATTATAAATGTTTGGCAGCATTAGTGACTATTGTTGGGTCATCGTCGAGTTTGGTTTGTGCAAGCATTGGCATCTACTAGCATCAACGATTGCCCAACAGCAGTCATTGGGATTTACCAATGCGAGCAACTATCATTGCCTCATTGCTAGATTGCTTGGGTACTAGCAATAGCGTCTATCGATGGTAACAACAACCCCGCAATAGTAGTTGGGCAATCGTTGGGTTCTTTGAAACAAGCGCGAGCATCTTCCAGGCCTAACGACTTTTCAACAAGTGTCGTTAGGCTCTCAAAATGCCAACAATGACTACCATTGGGCAATCATTGAGGCAACCCACAGTAGATGTTTAGCACCTTTAGTGACTATCACTAATGTCTATCAATGCTAACAAATACCATGCAATACTGGTCACGCAATCTTTGGGTTTCCTTTATGTTGGTGTCATCATCTCCCAATACTAATAACTACCCTATAACAATGACTCGGCAGTCACTCGATTCCTTCAAAGCTGCTGCAAGAGTCTGCCAGCACCAACGACGTCCCTACGTAAGTTTCTAGGCTCTCCTAGTGCCCAATACTACTGCTACTTCGTTGTTTAACTCCTTTCGTGGTTGCCTTCATGTCTACGTGTGTGAGCAACTACCACTATGCTAACGATAGGGAAATCAAATGCTAATGTATGCTAACGCCTACAAATGTAGCTAAGTCATTGCTGAGTTACTCTAGTAATGGCCCTGCGATCTATTAGTGTTTGTGATTTTGTGACAAAAGTTGTTGGGTTCTCCTAAATCTAATGATTATCAAAGGGTCGTCATTGGGCTCCCTCGGTGCCGACAATAATGTTTCTCAATGCTGCCTTCAGCGAACACTAATAACTACCTCGCAACAAAAGCTGGACAGTCGTTGGGCTCTTTTAGTGCTTACCCTCACATCTACCTCCACTAATGACTACCTAACTACACTTGTTGGGCTTCTGTAACACTAGCAACGATCACGGGGTGATCGTTAAACTTCGCTGGTGCTAATACTAGCATTTACACATACCGATAACTGCCTCACAGAAATGAAATGTCTATCTCTAGATTCCCCTAATGTCGACACCGATGTTTGCCAACACCCGTAACTACCTAATAATAGTAGTAAGAAGCCATTAGATCCCGTCGAAGTTGGCATGAGGGTCTAATAGCACCAGCGATTTATTCATAATAGTCATTGGGCTCTCTCAATGCGAACCATTACTACTAAGGTGTCGTTAAGCTCCTCTAGTGCTTGCCCTCGGGTTTACCCATGCCAGCAACAACTATTAGGCTATAGTTGGGGGAACCCAGTGCAAATCTTTATTGATACCAGCAGCTATCGCTGGGCCATTCCTTAGCTCACCCAGTGCTGGCACTAGCCTTTACCAGTGCCGACGACTACCGCAACATTAGTCGTTCGGCTTTTCCATCATAGCCAACTATGATGGTGTCATCGATAGGGTCCCCTAGTGCTGGCACTCGTGTTTATCGACATAAGCAACTGCTTGCAGAAATAGCTAAGAAGTCTCTTGATCTGCCTCGTACTAACATCGGTGTCTCCCAACACCACCAACTGCCCACATTAGTTACTCAATAGTTGATAGTTTCGCCAATGTTGGATCAAGCATTTGCAAGCACCAATAACTTTCTCATAGCAGTTGTTGGGCTTTCCCAAAACTAGAAGTAGCGACGCGGTCATCGTTAATCTCCCTCAATTTTAGCATGACACCTATCGACACCAACAGCTGCTCGCAACAATGGTAAGGAAGTTTTTTGGTTCACCTAGTGCTAGTTTCGGCATGTGCCAACCCTAATAATTACCCCAAAATAGTAGTTGGGCAATCGCTGGGTTCCCTAAAAATAATCACGAGCATCTACCAGCCTTAACGACTTTCCAACAATCGTTGTTAGGCTCTTATAATGCCCACACAAACTTCCATTGGGCAATCATTAGGGCAACCAGTAATAGGTGTTTGGCACATTTAGTAACTATTGTTGGGTCTTTATCGAGTTTTGTTTGTGCAACCACTGGCATCTACTAGCATCAACGACTACCCAATAGCGGTCATTGGGCTCTACCAACGCAAGCAACTATCATTGGGTCATCGCTAGCGTGCCCTGGTACTAGAACTAGCATCTATCGATGCTAACAACTTCCTTGCAATACTGGTTGTGCAGTCCTTCAGTTCTTCTTATGCTGGTGTCATTATCTTCCAAGACTAATAAGTACCTCGTAACAATGACTCGACAATCGCTGGGTTCCTTCAAAGTTGGTCCCAGCGTTTGCCAGCATGAGTGATATCCCTCCATGAGTTTTTAGGCTCTTCTAGTGCCCAGTACTGCTGCTACTTCGTCGTTCAACTCATTTTGTGGTTGCCTCCATGTCTACATGTGCCAGTAACTACCACTAGGCTAACGATAGGAAAACCCAACGTTGATGTCTGCTGAGGCCCTCGAATGTAGCTAGGTCATTGTTGAGTTTCTCGAGTACTGGCCGTGCGATCTACTAGCGAGTGCGATTTTACGACAAAAGTTGTTGGGCTCCCTCTGTGCTGGCACTAGTGTTTCTCAATGCTGCCTTCAGTAAACACCAATAACTACCTCGCAATAAAAGTTGAACAGTCGTTGGGCTGTTTTAGTGCTTACCCTTACATCTACCTTTGCTAATGACTTCCTAACTACAATCGTTGGGCTTCCTTAACGCTAGTGACGGTCACGGGGTGACCGTTGGGCTTCCTTCGTGCTAATACTAGCGTTTACACACACCGACAATTGCCTCATAGAAATGAGAAGGCTATCCTTAGGTTCCCTTACTTTTAGCGCTAGCATCTGCCAACACCCATAACTACCCAGTAGTAGTAGCAAGGCAGCCGTTAGGTCCCCTGGAAGTTGGCGCGAGAGTCTACTAGCACTAACGATTTGTTGGCAATAATCATTAGGCTCTCCCAATGCCGACCACTATTACTAAGGTATCGTCAAGCTCCTCTAGTGCTTGTCCTTGCGTCTGCCCATGCCAGCGACAACCGTTAGGCCATCATTGGGGAACCTAGTATAGATCTTTACCGACATCAGCAGCTATCGCTAGGCCATTACCTAGCTCTAATAATGCTGCCACTTGCCTCTACCAGTGCCGACAACTACCGTAACATCAATCGTTGGCCTTTTCCAACACAACCAACTATCATGCTGTCATTGCTAGGGTCCTGTATTGCTGGCACTTGCGTCCATCGACATAAGAAATTGCCTGCAGAAATAGCTAAGAAGTCTCTTGATTTGCCTCTTGCTGATGTCGGTGTCTCCCAACACCAACAACTACCCCGCATTAGTTGCTGAATAGTTGATGGTTCCGCTAAAGTTAGAGCGAGCATATGAGAGTACCAACAACTTCCCCGTAGTAGTTGTTGGGCTTTCTTAATACCAAAAACAGCCACGCAGTCATCGTTTGTCTCCTCGATGCTGGCACGGTGTGTATCGACACCAACAACTGTTAACAGCAATAGCAGGGAAGTCTTTTGGTTCACCTAGTGCTGGTGTCGGCGTGTGCTAACTTCAATAACTACCCCAAAATAGTAGTAGGGCAATCGCTGGGTTCCCTAAAAATAAGTACGAGCATATACTAGCCCCAACGACTTTCCAACATCCATCGTTAGGCTTTCATAATTCCAACAAAGACTTTCATTGGGCAATCATTTAGGCAACCTGTAGTAGATGTTTGGCACCTTTAATAACTATCGTTTGGTCTTCATCAAGCTTTTTTTGTGCAAACACTGGCATCTACTAGCATCAACAACTGCTTAATAGCAATCATTGGGCTCTACTAATACGAGTGACTATCATTGGGTTGTCACTAGGTTGCCCCGGTACTAGAACAAGCATTCATCGATGTTAACAACTACTTCGCAATACTGGTTGTGCAGTCCTTGGGTTCCTCTTGTGCTGGTGTCAACATCTCCTAACACTAATAACTACCCCGTAACAGTGACTCAGTAGTCGCTGGGTTCCTTTAAAGCTGGTGCCAGAGTCTGCTAGGATGAGCGACGTCCTTGCATAAGTTTTTGGGCTCTCCTAGTGCCCACTAGTACTACTACTTCTTCGTTTTACTCCTTTTATAGTTTCCTTCATGTGTACATGTGTCAGTAATTGCCACTAGGTTAACGATAAGAAAACCCAATGCTGATGTCTGCTAAGACTCGTGACTGTCCCTAGGTCATTGCTGAGTTACTCTAATACTGACCCTATGATATACTAGTGTTTCTCAATGCTACCTTCAGCAAACACCAATAACTACCTCGCAACAAAGGCTGGGCAGTCGTTGGGCTCTTTTAGTGATGACATCGATGTCTGCAAACACCACTAACAACCCCGCACTAGTAGCTAAGCTGTTGTTGGTACCCGTAAAGCTAGAGCGAGCATCGGTGACCACCAACACCTTTTCAGTAGCAGTTGTTAGGCTTTCCTAATATTAATAACAATCATGCGATCATCGTTAGTCTCCCTCTAAGCTAGCACTCGCATCTATCGACACCAGCAACCACTCGTAGCAATAAGAAGGAAGTCTTTTAGTTCATTTGGTGCTAGCATCAACATCAGTTCACACCAATAGTTATCCCATAATAGTGGTTGGAAATCGTTGGGTTCCCTAAAAACAAGTGGGAGCATCTACCTAGCCCAACGAATTCCTTACAGCCATTGTTACGCTCACATAATGCCAACAACGATTGCCATTAGTCAATAATTTAGGCAACCCACTATAAATGTTTGGCAACTTTAGTGACTATCGTTGGATCTTCGTCGAGTTTTGTTTGTGCAAGCACTAGCATTTACTAGTATTAACGATTACCTAATAGTAGTCATTGGGATCTACTAATGCAAGCAACTATCATTGGCTCGTGCATAAGTTGCCTAGGTACTAACAATAGCATTTATCGATGCTAACAATTACATTGTGATAGTAGTTGGCCAATCGTTAGGTTTCCTAAAAATAAGCGCGAGCATCTGCCAACCCCAACACTTTCTAACAGTGGTTGTTAGGCTCTCATGATGCCAACAACGACTGCCATTGGGCAATCATTGAGGCAACCCCTAGTAGATGTTTGGCACTTTTAGTGACTATTGTTGGGTCTTTATGGAGCTTTGTACTAGCATCAACGACTGGCCAATATTAGTCATTGGGCTCTACCAACGTGAGCGATTATTATTAGGTCGTTTTGCTAAGTTTCCCCGGTACTAGCACTAGCATCTATCGATGCTAACAACTACCTGCAATATTGGTTACACAATCTTTGGGTTCCTCTTATGGTGGTGTCATCATCTCCCAACACTAATAACTTCCCTGTAACAATGACTCAGCAATCGCTAGGTTCCTTCAAAGCTAATCCGAGAGTCTGCCAGCACCAGCGATGCTCTTTTTATGGTTGCCTTCATGTTTACATGTGCCAATAACTACCACTTGGCTAACGGTAGGAAAACTGAACATTGATGTGTGCTAAGGCCCGCGACTGTCGCTAGGTCATTGCGGAGTTGCTCTAGTACTGACCTTGTGATCTTCTAGCATCTGCCATTGCACGACAAAAGTTGTTGGGTCTCCTAAATCCAGTGACTATCAAAGGGTCATCGCTGGGCTCCCCTAGTGCCAGCACTAGTGTTTTCAATGCCGACTTCACCCAACACCAAGAACTACGTCACAACAAAAGCTGGTTAGTCGTTAGGCTCTTTTAATGCTTGTCCTCGCATCTACCTCCGCTAGTGAATGCCTAACTATAGTCGTTAGGCTCCCCCAACACTAGCGATGGTGATCGGGTGATCGTTGGGCTTCCCTAATACTAATACTAGCATTTACACACACCGAAAACTACCTCGGAGAAATGACAAGGCTATCCTTAGGTTCCCCTAGTGTTGGTGTTGGTGTCTACCAACACATGTAACTACCGAGTCGTTGTAGCAAGGCAGCTGTTGGGTCCCCTCGAAGTTGGCATAAGCGTAATTTGTTGATAACCGTCATTGGGCTCTCCCAATGCCGACCAATACTACTAAGGTGTTGTTAAGCTCCTCTTGTGTTAGCCCTCGCGTCTACATGCACCATTGACAACTGTTAAGCCATCATTGGGGGAACTTAACGCAGATCTCTATCGACACTAGCAGCTACTGCTGGGCCATTGCTTAGCTCCCTAAGTGCTGACGACTACCACAACATCAGTCGTTGCGCTCCTCTAAAACTAGCAACTATCATGCAATCATCGCTAAGGTCACTCGATCCTGGCATTAGCATCTATCAAAAATAGTTGAGAAGTCTCTTGGTTCACCTCGTGCTGACATCGATGTTTGCCAACACCAACAACAGCCCCGCACTAGTAGCTAAGCAGTAATTGGTACCCGCAAAGCTTAAGTGAGCATCTGCGAGCACTAATACCTTTCCTGCAGTAGTTGTTGGGCTTTCCCAATATCAGCAATAGTCATGTAGTCATCATTAGTCTCTCTCTATGCTGACACTCCTGTCTATTGACTCCAGCAACGGCTCGAAGCAATAGGAAAGAAGTCTTTTAGTTCACTTTGTGCTACCATCGACGTCTGCTAACACAAATAACTATCCCATAATAGTAGTTGGGCAATAGTTAGGTTCCTTGAAAACAAGTGTGAGCATCTGCCTACCCCAACGACATCCTTGCAGCTATCATTAGGCTCTCATAATGCCAACAACGACTACTATTAGGCAATCATTGGGGCAACCCACTATAAATGTTTAGCAGCCTTAGTGACGATCGTTGGGTCTTTGTCAAGTTTTGTTTATGCAAGCACTGACATGTACTAGCATCAATGATTGCCCAATAATAGTCATTGGGATCTACCAACACGAGCAACTATCATTAGCTCATTGTTAAGATGCTCGGGCACCAAGAATAGCGTCTTTCGATGCTAACAACTACCCTGCAATAATAGTTGGGTAATCCTTGGGTTCCTTAAAAACAAGCAGAAGCATTTGCTAGCCCCAATGACTTTCCAACAGTCATTGTTAGGCTCTCATAATGCCAACAATGACTGCCATTGGGTAATCATTAGGGCAACCCATAGTAGATGTTTGGCACTTTTAGTGACTATCACTAGGTCTTCGTAGAGCTTTGTTTGTGCAATAACTGGTATCTACTACCATCAACAATTGCCCAATAGTAGTCATTGGGCTCTACCAACGCGAGTGACTGTCATTAGGTCATCGTTAGGTTGACCTGGTACAAGCACTAGCATCTATCGATGTTAACAACCACCCGCAATACTGGTTCCGCAGTCCTTGTGTTCCTCTTATGGTGGTGTCATCATCTCTGAGCACTAATAACTTCCCCATAACAATGACTCCAGTAGTCGCTGGGTTCCTTCAAAGCTGGTGCAAGAGTCTGCCAACACCAACGATGTCCTTGCATAAGTTTTTGGGCTCTCTTAGTGCCCATTATTGCTGCTACTTCATCTTTTGACTCCTTTTGTGGTTGCCTTCATGTCTACATGTGCCAGCAACTGCCACTAGGCTAACGATAGGAAAACTGAACGTTCATGTGTGCTAAGGCCCGCGACTATCGCTGGTCATTGCTGAATTGCTCTAGTATGGACCCTACGATCTACTAGCGTCTACCATTGCCCGACAAAAGTTGTTGAGTCTCCTAAATCCAATGACTATCAAAGGTTCATTACTAGGCTTCCTCAGTGTTGGAACTAGTGTTTCTTAATGCCGCATTCACCCAACATAAAAAACTACCTCACAATAAAAGCTAGACAACCATTATGATCTTTTAGTTCTTGCCCTCACATCTACCTCCGCTAGTGAATGCCTAATTACAGTCGTTGGGCTCCCCCAACACTAGTGATGGTCATGGGGTGATCATCAGGCTTCCCTGGTGCTAATACTAGCATTTACACACGCCAGCAACTGCCTCAGAGAATTGACAAGGTTGTCCCTAGGTTCCCCTAATGTTAGCGTTGGTGTCTACCAACACCTGTAACTATCGAGTAGTAGTAGCAAGGCATTCGTTGGGTCCCTTTAAAGTTGGCACAAGTGTTTACTAGCACTAGCGATTTGTTGACAACAATCATTAGGCTCCCTTAATGCCGACCACTACTATTAAGGTATCGTTAAGCTCCTCCAGTGCTAGCCCTCGCGTCTACTTATGCGAGCAACGACCATCAAGCCATCGTTAGGGGAACCAAGTGCAGATCTTTATCGACACCAGCAATTATCACTGGGCCATCGCTTAGTTCCTCCAATGTTGGGGCTGTCCTCTGCCAATGCCGACGACCACATCGACATCAGTCGTTGCGCTCCTCCAACACTAACAATTGTCATGCAGTCATCGCTAAGGTCCGTCGATGCTATATTAATATCTATCAACATGAGCAATTGCCTACAAAAATAGCTGAGAAGTCTCTTGGTTTACCTCGTGCATACATTGATGTTTGCTAACACCAACAACAGCCTAGCACTAGTAGCTTAGCAGTCGTTTGTACCCACAAAGCTGGAGTGAGCATCGACCAGCACCAACACCTTTTTCGAAGTAGTTGTTGGGCTTTCCTAATATCAGCAACAGTTATGCGGTCATTGTTAGTCTCCTATCTATGCTAGCACTTGTGTCTAAAAACACGAGCAACTACTTGCAGTAATAGGGGGGAAGTCTTTTAGTTCACCTAGTGCTAGCATCGGCATCAGCTAACACCAATAACTACCTCATAATGGTAGTTGGGCAATCGTTGGGTTCCATGGAAACAAGTGTGAGCATCTGGTTGCCCCAACGACTTCCTTACAGCCATTGTTAAGCTTCCATAATGCCAACAACATTTGCCATTGGGTAATCATTGGGGCAACCCACTATAGATGTTTTGCCATTGTTGAGTTTCTCTAGTACTAACTCTCCGATTTTCTAGTGTCTACGATTGCCTAATAACACTTGTTGGGCTCTCCTAAATCAACTGATTATCTAAGGGTCGTCGCTGGGCTCCCTAGGTGCCGGCACTAGTGTTTTCCAATTTCATCATTTGCTAGTATGTATAACTACTCCGCACCAAAGGCTAGAAAGTCATTGGGCTCTTTTAGTGCTTGCCTTAGTGTCTACCTATGCCAGGGACTGCTTAGCTATAGTCTTAGGGCTCTCCCAGCACTAGCGACCATCATGGGGTACTCGTTGGGCTTCCCTTGTGCTAGTACTAGCATTTACAGATGCCGATAATTGCCTTACAGAATTAATAAGGCTCTCCCTAAGTTCCCCCAATGTCAGCGTCGGTGTTTGCCAACACTCGTAACTACCCAGTACTAGTAGCAAGGTAGCCGTTGGGTCCCCTCAAACGTGGCACGATACTAGCACTAATAACTTCTTCATGATAGTCATTAGGCTTTCCTAATGCCAAGCATTACTATTAGGGCATCATTAAACTCGTCTAGTGCTTGCTCTCACGTCTACCTACATCAACGACAACCGTTAGGCCATCTTGGGGGAACCTAGTGCAGATCTCCACTAACACCAGCAGTTATCATTGGGTCATTGCAAAGCTCCCTCTGTCGTGGCGTTGGCCTCTACCAGTGCCAATGAGTACCCCAACCTCAGTCGTTGGGCTTTTCCAACACAGCCAATTATCATGCAATCATCGCTAGGGTCCCTTAGTGCTGTCACTCATGTCTATCGACATTAGCAACTACCTATAGAAATAGCTGAAAAGTGTCTTGGTTTGCCCCGTGCTGACATTGGTGTCTCCCAACAATAACAACTAGCCTGCATTAGTAGCCGAATAGTAGATGGTTCCACTAAAGTTGGAGCGAGCATCTGCCAGCACCAACAACTTTTCTGCAGTAGTTGTTAGGCTTTCCTAATACCCGAAATTACCATGCGATCATCGTTAGTCTCCCTTGATGCTGGCACGACGTCCATCGATACCAACAACTGCCCACACCAATAGCAGGGAAGTCTTTTGGTTCACCTAGTGCTGGTGTCGGCGTGTGCCAACACCAATAACTACCCCATAATAGTTGTTGGGTAATCGTTGGGTTCTCTAAAACCAAGCGCATGCATCTACCAGCCCTAATGACTTTCCAACACTCGTCGTTAGGCTTTCATAATCCCAACAATGACTGCCACTGGGTAATCATTGGGGTAACCCACTATAGATCTTCGTGTGCCAGCACTAGCATCACCGACTGCCCAATAGTAGTCATTGGGCTCTACCAACATGAGCAACTATCATTGGGTCATTGCTAGGTCGGCCCGATACTAGCACTACGATCTATTTATGCTAATAACTACCCTGCAATACTGGTTGCACAGTCCTTGGGTTCCTTTTATGCAAGGTGTCATCATCTTTCAACACTAATAACTACCCTCTAATAATGACTTGGCAGTCGTTAGGTTCCTTCAAAGCTAGTGCGACAGTCTGCCAGCACCAATGATGTCCCTGCATAAGTTTTTAGGCTCTCCTAGTGCGTGCTACTACTGCTACTTCGTAGTTCAACTCCTTTTGTGGTTGCCTTCATGTGTACATGTGCCAGCAACTGCCACTAGGCTAACAATAAGAAAACTGAACGCTGATAATTGCTAAGGCCTGCGACTGTCGCTAGGTCATTACTTTGGGCTCCCTCGGTGTCGACACTAGTGTTTCTCAATGCCACCTTTAGCCAACACTAATAACTACCTCGGCATAAAAGTTGGATAATCGTTGGGCTCTTTTAGTGCTTGCCCTGGCATCTACCACCACTAGTGACTACCTAACTATAGTCATTGGGCTCCTCCAACACTAGCACCGATCATGGGGTGATCGTTGGGCTTACCTGGTCCTAATACTAGCGTTTACACACACTGACAACTACCTCGCAGAAACGACAGGGCTATCCTTAGGTTCCCCTAGTGTTTGCACGGTTGTCTGCTAACACCCTTAACTACTCAGCAGTAGTAGCAAGTCAGCCGTTTGGTCCCCTTGAAATTGGCACGAGAGTCTACTTGCACCACCAATTTGTTCACAACAGTCATTGGGCTCTCCCAAGGCCGACTAATACTTCTAGGGTGTCGTTAAGCTCCTCCAATGCTTGGCCTTGCGTCTACCTACACATGCGACAACCGTTAGGCCATCATTGGGGGAACCCAGCATAGATCTTTATCGACACCAGCAGTTATCACTAGGCCATTGCTTGGCTCCCCCAGTGCTGGCGCTAGCCTTTGCCAGAGTCCATGACTGCCCTAACATCAGTCATTACAGTCTTCTAAAACTAGCAATTGTCATGCAGTCTTCATTAGTCTCTCTCTAAACTAGCACTCACGTCTATCGACACCAGCATCTGCTCGCAGTAATAGGGGGAAGTCTTTTAGTTCACCTCGTGCTAGCATCTGTGTTTGCTAACACCAATAACTACCCCATAATTGTAGTTAGGCAATCGTTGGATTTCCTAGAAACAACTGTGAGCACCTGCCTGCCCCAACAACTTCCTTTCAGCCGTTGTTAGGCTTTCATAATGCCAACAACAGTTGCCATTGGGCAATCATTGGGGCAACCCACTATAGATGTTTGGCAGCTTTAGTGACTATCGTTAGGTCTTCGTCGAGTTTTATTTATACAAGCAGTGGCATCTACTACCATCAATGAATACCCGATAGCAATCATTGGGATCTACCAACACTCATAACTGCCCCATAACAATGACTTGGCAATCACAGGGTTTTTTCAAAGCTGGCACGAGTGTCTACCAGCACCAATGACATCCCTGCATAAGTTTTTGGGCTCTCCTAGTGCCCACTACTACAGCTACTTTGTCATTCAACTCCTTTTGCGGTTGGTGTCATGTCTACCTATGTCAGCAATTGCCACTAGGCTAACGAAAGGAAAACTCAACTTCGATGCCTACTAGGGCCGGCGATTGTTGCTAGGCCATTGCTGAGTTGCTCTAGTAATAACTCTCCGATCTACTAGTATTTATGATTGGCCAATAACACTTTTTAGGCTCTCCTAAATCTAGTGACGATCTAATGGTTATCGCTAGGCTCCCCTGATGCTGACACTAGTATTTTCCAATTTCGTCATCTGTCAGTACCTATA
>JAJFZO010000731.1:1367500-1390000 GCA_021397835.1 Moringa oleifera | reverse complement strand
TTTGTACATAAATGGAGAATAATCATATCTACCACCAGAAAAATTTCAGAATTTTCTGGTCAATAAAATTTTTTTAATGAATTTTCTACAGCCGAAAATTGAAAAATTCATCAAAAATAGCCCATCAGTCGAAATGATCCCAAACTTCAGGGGCAGACTCCTCATGAATTACACGAATTATTTGAGTCATTTCGGGACCAATTCCATGATGAAAAGACGGTCAATTCACAACAATTTTGCAACTGGGCATTGCGGCCAGCAGGCTGGGGCAGCCGTGCCTCTGCCTGGCCCTTGGTGCATGCTGGCTGCCATGTCCAGCGCACGTCCAGCCACCCCATGGCAGACCTCAGGGTCCACATGAGCCAGGGGCCACGGCCAAGGCCAGCTTGCCCATGGAATCAACGCCCACAGCATGTGCTGAGCCTCACAGCAAGCTCGCGGCTGGCTCGCGTGGGGTGCCCCTGGCAAGGCTGGCGCCGTGCCTGCTGGCGACAGCTGTGGCACCCCTGGCTCGCACACTGGGCAGTCAGTCGAGGGGCAGGGACGAGGGGGCTGGCTTGCGATGGGCGCCCGTGGCTTGGCTGGCGCGCCCACTGCTGCCGCACTGTGGGTAAGCAGCCCATGCCGTGCCTGCTGGGTGTGTCCTGGGCGTGCCACCAGTGCCCAGGGTCTGTGCGATGCGGCCCCCTTGGCTCGTTCGCTGGGCACTTAGTCGAGGGACAGGAACGTTGGGCTGGCTTGCGATGGGCGCCCGCGGCCTGGCTGGCACGCCCACCGCTGCCGCACGCTGGGCAAGCAGCCAATGCCGTCCCTTCTGGGGGCTACCTTGGCGTGCCACCCATGCCTAGCGTCTGTGCAACGCGGCCCGCCTGGCTCGCTCGCTGGGCACTACGTCAAGGGACAGGGACGTGGGGGCTGGCTCGCCATGGGCGCCCGCGAACCGGCTGGCACGCCCACCACTGCCGCACGCTGGGCGAGCAGCCCATGCCGTGCATGCTGGGGGCTCCCTGGGCATGCCACCTGTGCCCAAGGTCCGTGCTACGTGGCCGTCCTGGCGCGCTCACTGGGCACTTAGTCGAGGGACCGGGATGTGGGGGCTGGCTCGCGATGGGCGCCCGTGGCCTGGCTGGCACGCCCACCGGTACCGCACGCTGGGCGAGCGGCCCTTGCTGTGCCTACTGGGGGCTGCCTGGGCGTGCCTCCCATGCCCAGCGTCCATGTGACGCGGCCCGCCTGGCTCGCTCGATGGGCACTTAGTCGAGGGACAGGGACGTGGGGGCTGGCTCGCGATGGGCGCCCGCGGCCTGGCTGGCGCGCCAACTGCTGCCGCACGCTGGGTGAGAAGCCCATGCCATGCCTGCTGAGGACTGCCTGAGCATGCCACCCGTGCCCAGGGTCTGTACGATGCAGCCCCCCTGGCTCGCTCGCTGGGCACTTAGTCGAGGGACAGGGACGTGGGGGCTGTCTCGCGATGGGTGCCCGCGGCCTGGCTGGCGCGCCCACCGCTGCTGCACGCTGGGTGAGCACTCCATGCCTTGCCTGCTGACGGCTGCCTGGGTGAGCAACACATTCCCAGGGACCGTGCGACGCAGCACCCCTGGCTCGCACGCTGGGCAGTCAGTCGAGCAGCAGGGACGAGGGGGCTGGCTGCTGCTACCGCACGCTGGGCGAGCAGCCCATACCGTGCCTTCTTGGGGCTTCATGGGTGTGCCACCCGTGCCCAGGGTCCATGCGACATGGCCGTTCTGGCTCGCTCGCTGGGCACTTAGTCGAGGGACAGGGACGTGGGGGCTGTCTCGCGATGGGCGCCCGCGGCCTGGCTGGCGCGCCCACCGCTGCTGCACGCTGGGTGAGCACTCCATGCCTTGCCTGCTGATGGCTGCCTGGGTGAGTCACACGTTCCCAGGGTCCGTGCAATGCGGCACCCCTGGCTCGGACGCTGGGCACTTAGTCAAGGGGCAGGGACGAGGGGGCTGGCTCGCGATGGACGCCCGCGGCCTGCCTGGCACGCCCACCGCTGCCGCACGCTGGGCGAGCACCCCATGCCATGCCTACTGGGGGCTGCCTGGGCATGCCACCTGTGCCCAGGGTCCGTGCGATGCAGCCCCCCTGGCTCGCTCGCTGGGCACTACGTCGAGGGACAGGGACATGGCGCCTTGCTCGCGACGGGCGCCCGCGACCTGGCTGGGGCGCCCACCGCTGCCACACGCTGGGCAAGCAGCCCATGCCGTGCCTGCTGGGGGCTGCCTGGGCTTGCCACCCATGCCCAGGGTCCATCCGATGCGGCACCCCTGGCTCGCACGCTGGGCAGTCAGTCGAGCGGCAGGGACGAGGGTGCCGGCTCGCGATAGGCTGCCGCGGCCTGGCTGGGGCGGCCACCGCTGCCGCACGCTGGGCGAGAAGCCCATGCCATGCCTGCTGGGGGCTTCCTGGGCGTGCCTCCCGTGCCAAGGGTCCGTGCGATGTGGCTTCCCTAGCTCGCTTGCTGGGCACTATGTCGAGGGACAGGGACGTGGGGACTGGCTCGCGATGGGCGCTCGCGGCCTGGCTGGCGCGCCCACCGCTGCCGCACTCTGGGCGAGCAGCCCATGCCATGCCTGCTGGGGGCTGCCTGGGTGTGCCACCCATTCCCAAGGTCCATGTGACGCGGCACCCCTGGCTCGCACGCTGGGCAGTCCGTCGAGCGGCAGGGACGAGGGGGCTGGCTGACGCTGCCGCACGCGGGGCATGCATCCCATGCCGTGCCTTCTTTGGGCTGCCTGGGTGTGCCACCCGTGCCCAGGGTCCATGCGACATGGCCCCCCTGGCTCGCTCGCTGGGCACTTAGTCGAGGGACAGGGACGTGGGGGCTGGCTCGCGATGGGCGCCCGCGGCGTGTCTGGCACGCCCACCGCTGCCGTACGCTGGGCGAGCAGCCCATGCCGTGCCTGCTGGGGGCTTCCTGGGCGTGCCTCCCATGCCAAGGGTCCATGTGACATGGCTACCCTGGCTCGCAAGCTGGGCCGTATGTCGAGGGGCAGGGACGAGGGGGCTTGCTCGCGATGGGCACCCGCGGCCTGGCTGGCGCTCCCACCGCTGCCGCACTCTGGGCGAGAGGCCCATGCCATGCCTGCTGGGGGCTGCTTGGGTGTGCCACCCATGCCCAAGGTCCATGCGACGCGGCCCCCCTGGCTCGCACGCTGGGCAGTCAGTCGAGCGGCAGGGACGAGGGGCCGGCTCGCGATAGGCTCCCGTGGCCTGGCTGGGGCGCCCACCACTGCCGCACGCTGGGCGAGAAGCCCATGCCGTGCCTGCTGGGGGCTTCCTGGGCATGCCTCCCGTGCCAAGGGTCCATGCGACGTGGCTCCCCTGGCTCGCAAGCTGGGCCGTATGTCGAGGGGCAGGGACGAGGGGGCAGGCTCGCGATGGGAACCCGCGGCCAGGCTGGCGTGCCCACCGCTGCCGCACTCTGGGCGAGTAGCCCATGCCATGCCTGCTGGGGGCTGCCTGGGTGTGCCACCCATGCCCAAGGTCCATGCGATGTGGCACCCCTGGCTCGCACGCTGGGCAGTCAGTCGAGCAGCAGGGACGAGGGGGCTGGCTGCTGCTATCACACGCTGGGCGAGCAGCCCATACCGTGCCTTCTTGGGGCTTCCTGGGTGTGCCACCCGTGCCCAGGGTCCATGCGACATGGCCCCCCTGGCTCGCTCGGTGGGCACTTAGTCGAGGGACAGGGACGTGGGGGCTGTCTCGCGATGGGCACCCGCGGCCTGGCTGGCACTCTCACCGCTGCTGCACGCTGGCTGAGCACTCCATGCCTTGCCTGCTGATGGCTGCCTGGGTGAGCCACACGTTCCCAGGGTCCGTGCGATGCGGCACCCCTGGCTCGCACGCTGGACAGTTAGTCCAGGGGCAGGGACGAGGGGGCTGGCTCGCGAGGGGCGCCCGCGGCCCGGCTGGCGCGCCCACCGCTGCCGCACGCTGGGCGAGCACCCCATGCCGTCCCTACTGGGGGCTGCCTGGGTGTGCCACCCGTGCCCAGGGTCCGTGCGACGCAGCTCCCCCGGCTCGCTCGCTGGGCACTACATCGAGGGACAGGGACGTGGGGGCTGGCTCGCGATGGGAGCCCGCGGCCTGGCTTGCGCGCCCACCGCTGCCACATGCTGGGCGAGCAACCCATGCCGTGCCTCCTGGGGGCTGCCCGGGCGTGCCACCCGTGCCAAGGGTCCTTGCGACACGGCTCCCCTGGCTCGCTCTCTGGGCACTACGTCGAGGGACAGGGACGTGGGGGCTGGCTGGCGATGGGCGCCCGCGGCCTGGCTGGCCCGCCCACCTCTGCCGCACGCTGGGCGAGCAGCCCATGCTGTGCCTCCTGGGGGCTTCCTGGCCGTGCCACCTGTGCCAAAGTCCATGCAATGCAGTAACCCCGGCTCGCACGCAGGGCAGTCCGTCGAGGGGCAGGGACGAGTGGGTTGGCTCGCGATGGGCGCCCGCAGCCTGGCTGGCCCGCCCACCGCTGCCGCAAACTGGGGGAGCAGCCCATGCCGTGCCTGCTGGGGGCTGCCTAGGTGTGTACCCATGCCCAGGGTCCGTGCGACGTGGCACCCCTGGCTCGCATGCTGGGCAGTCGGTCGAGGGGCAGGGACGTGGGGCTGGCTCGTAATGGGCGCACGCGGCCTGGCTGGCGTGGCCACCGCTGCTGCACGCTGGGCAAGAAGCCCATGCCGTGCCTGCTGGGGGCTGCCTGGCCGTGCCACCAGTGCCCAGGGTCCGTGCGACGCGGCCCCCATGGCTGGCTCGCTGGGAACTTAGTCGAGGGACAGGGACGTGGGGGCTAGCTCACGGTGGGCGTCCGCGGCCCGGCTGGCGCCCCCTCCGCTGCCGCACGCTGGGCGAGCAGCCCCTGCCGTGCCTGCTGGGGGCTGCCTTGGCATTCCACCCTTGCCCAGGGTCTGTGCGACGCGGCACCCCTGGCTTGCACGCTGGGCAGTCAGTCGAGGGACAGGGAGGAGGGGGCTGGCCCGCGATGGGTGCTCGCGGCCTGGCTGGCGCACCCACCGCTGCCGCACGCTGGGCGAGCAGCCCATGCCGTGCCTGCTGGGGGCTACCTGGGCGTGTTACCCGTGCCCAGGGTCCATGCGATGCGAACCCCCTGGCTCGTTCGCTGGGCACTACGTCGAACTGCAGGGATGTGAAGGCTGGCTCGCGATGGTCGCCCACGGCCTGGCTGGCGCGCCTACCGCTTTCGCACGCTGGGCGAGCAGCCCATGCCGTACCTGCTGGGGGCTGCCTGGGCGTGCCACCTGTTCCCAGTTTCCATGCAACGCGGCATCCCTGGGTCGCATGCTGGGCAGTCAGTCGAGGGGCAAGGACGAGGGGGCTGGCTCGCCATGGGCGCCCGTGGCCTGGCTGGCCCGCCCACCGCTGCCGCACGCTGGGTGAGCAGCCCATGCCATGCCTGCTGGGGGCTTCCCGGGTGTGGCACCCGTGCCCAGGGTCCGTGCGACGCGGCCCCCCTGGCTCGCTCGCTTGGCACTTAGTCGAGGGACAGGGACGTGGTGGCTGGCTCGCGATGGGCGCCCGCGGCATGGCTGGCGCGCCCACTGCTGCCGCACGCTGGGAAAGCAGCCCATGCCATGCCTGCTCGTGGCTGCCTGGGCGTGCCCACCCATGCCCAGGGTCTGTGCGACGCGGCCCCCCTGGCTCGCTCACTGGGCACTTAGTCGAGGGACAGGGACGTGGGGGCTGGCTTGCGATGGGCGCCCGCAGCCTGGATGACGCACCCACCGCTGCCGTACACTGGGCGAGCAGCCCATGCCGTGCCTGCTGGGGGCTGCCTGGGTGAGCCACCCATGCCAAGGGTCTGTGCGACGCGGCACCTCTGGTTCGCTCGCTGGGCACTACGTCGAGGGATAGGGACGTGGGGGCTGGCTCGCGATTGGCGCCGGCGGCCTGGCTGGCGCGCCTACCGCTGATGCACGTTGGGCGAGCAGCCCATGCCGTGCCTGCTGGGGACTGCCTGGGAATGCCACCCGTGGCCAGGGTCCGAGCGACACGGCACCCCTGGCTCGCACGCTGGGCATTCAGCCAAGGGGCAGGGACATGGGGGCTGGCTCGCGATGGGCGCCCGCGGCCTGGCTGGCACGCCTACCGCTGCCGCACGCTGGGCGAGCAGCCCATGCCATGCCTGCTGGGGGCTTCCTGGGCATGCCACCCGTGCGCAGGGTCTGTGCAACGCGGCCTCCCTGGCTCGCACCCTGGGCAGTTAGTCGAGGGGCAGGGACGAGGGGGCTGGCTCGCGATTGGCGCCCGCGGCCTGGCTGGCGAGCCCACCGCTGCTGCACGCTGGGCGAGCAGCCCATGCCGTGCCTGCTGGGGGCTGCCTAGGTGTCCACCCATGCCCAGGGTCCGTGCGACGCGGCACCCCTGGCTCGCACGCTGGGCAGTCGGTCAAGGGGCAGGGACGAGGGTGCTTGCTCGCGATGGGCGCCCGCGGCCTGGCAGGCGTGACCACCGCTGCCGCACGCTGGGCGAGCAGCCCATGCCTTACCTACTGGGGGCTGCCTCGGTGTGCCACCCGTGCCCAGGGTCCGTGCGATGCAGCTCGCCCGGCTCGCTCGCTGGGCACTACATCGAGGGACAGGGACGTGGGGGCTGGCTCGCGATGGGAGCCCGCGGCCTGGCTTGCGCGCCCACCGCTGCCACACGCTGGGCAAGCAGCCCATGCTGTGCCTGCTGGGGGATGCCCGGGTGTGCCACCCGTGCCAAGGGTCCTTGCGACACGGCTCCCCTGGCACGCTCGCTGGGCACTACGTCGAGGGGCAGGGACATGGGGGCTGGCTCGCGATGGGCGCCCGCGGCCTGGCTGGCGCGCCCACTGTTGCCGCACGCTGGGTGAGCAGCCCATGCCGTGCCTGCTGGTGGCTTCCTGGGCGTGCCACCCGTGCCCAGGGTCCATGCGATGCGGCCCCCTTGCTCGTTCGCTGGGTGCTACGTCGAAGGGCAGGGATGTGGGGGCTGGCTCGCGATGGTCGCCCACGGCCTGACTGGCGCGTCCACAGCTTTCGCACGCAGGGCGAGCAGCCTATGCCATGACTGCTGGGGGCTGCCTGGGCATGCCACCCATTCGCAGGGTCAGTGCAACGCAGCATCCCTGGCTCACATGCTGGGCAGTCAGTCGAGGGGCAGGGACGAGGTGGCTGGCTCGCCATGGGCGCCCGTGGCCTGGCTGGCCCGCCCACTGCTGCCGCACGTTGGGTGAGCAGCCCATGCCATGCCTGCTGGGGGCTTCCCGGGCTTGGCACCCGTGCCCAGAGTCCATGCGACGCGGCCCCCCTGGCTCGCTCGCTTGGCACTTAGTCGAGGGACAGGGACGTGGTGGCTGGCTCGCGATGGGTGCCCGTGGCATGGCTGGCGCGCCCACTGCTGCCGCACGCTGGGAAAGCAGCCCATGCCGTGCCTGCAGGGGGCTGCCTGGGCGTGCCCACCTATTCCCAGGGTCTGTGCGACGCGGCCCCCCTGGCTCGCTCGCTGGGCACTTAGTTGAGGGACAGGGACGTGGGGGCTGGCTTGCGATGGGCGCCCGTGGCCTGCATGATGCGCCCACCGCTGCCGTATGCTGGGCGAGCCGCCCTTGCCGTGCCTGCTGGGGGCTGCCTGGGCGAGCCACCTGTGCCCAGGGTCTGTGCGACGCGGCACCCCTGGTTCGCTCGCTGGGCACTACATCGAGGGATAGGGATGTGGGGGCTGGCTCAGGATGGGCGCCCGCGGCCTGGCTGGCGCGTCCACCGCTGCCGCACGCTGGGCAGGCCTCCCATTCAGTGCCTGCTAGGGGCTACCTGGGCATGCCACCCGTGCCCAGGGTCAATGTGATGCGGCCCCCCTGGCTCGCTCGCTGGGCACTACGTCGAGGGGCAGGGACATGGCGGCTGGCTCGCGATGGGCGCCCGCGGCCTGGCTGGCGCGCCCAGCGTTGCCACACGTTGGGTGAGCAGCCCATGCCGTGCCTGCTGGTGGCTTCCTGGGCGTGCCACCCGTGCCCAGGGTCCATGCGATGCGGCCCCCCTGGCTCATTCGCTGGGTGCTACGTCGAAGGGCAGGGATGTGGGGGCTGGCTCGCGATGGTCGCCCACGGCCTGGCTAGCGCGTCCACCGCTTTCGCACGCAGGGTGAGCAGCCCATGCCGTGACTGCTGGGGGCTGCCTGGGCATGCCACCCATTCCCAGGGTCAGTGCAACGCGGCATCCCTGGCTCGCATGCTGGGCAGTCAGTCGAGGGGCAGGGACGAGGGGGCTGGCTCGCCATGGGCGCCCGTGGCCTGGCTGGCCCGCCCACTGCTGCCGCACGCTGGGTGAGCTGCCAATGCCATGCCTTCTGGGGGCTTCCCGGGCGTGGCACCCATGCCCAGGGTCCATGCGACGCGGCCCCCCTGGCTCGCTCGCTGGGCACTTAGTTGAGGGACAGGGACGTGGGGGCTGGCTTGCGATGGGCGCCCGTGGCCTGCATGATGCGCCCACCGCTGCCGTATGCTGGGCGAGCCGCCCATGCCGTGCCTGCTGGGGGCTGCCTGGGCGAGCCACCCGTGCCCAGGGTCTGTGCGACGCGGTACCCCAGGTTCGCTCGCTGGGCACTACGTCGAGGGATAGGGATGTGGGGGATGGCTCGGGATGGGCGCCCGCGGCCTGGCTGGCGCGTCCACCGCTGCCGCATGCTGGGCAGGCCTCCCATTCAGTGCCTGCTAGGGGCTTCCTGGGCATGCCACCCGTGCCCAGGGTCAATGTGATTCGGCCCCCCTGGCTCGCTCGCTGGGTGCTATGTCGAAAGGCAGGCATGTGGGAGCTGGCTCGCGATGGTCGCCCATGGCCTGGCTGGCGCGTCCACCGCTTTCGCACGCTGAGTGAGCCGCCCATGCCGTGCCTGCTGGGGGCTGCCTGGGCAAGCCACCCGTGCCCAGGGTCTGTGCGACGCGGCACCCCTGGTTCTCTCGCTGGGCACTACGTCGAGGGATAGGGTTGTGGGGGCTGGCTCGGGATGGGCACCCGCGGCCTGGCTGGCGCGTCCACCGCTGCCACATGCTGGGCAGGCCTCCCATTCAGTGCCTGCTAGGGGCTACCTGGGCATGCCACCCGTGCCCAGGGTCAATGTGATGCGGCCCCCCTGGCTCGCTCACTGGGCACTACGTCGAGGGGCAGGGACATGGGGGCTGGCTCGCGATGGGCGCCCGCGGCATGGCTGGCGCGCCCACCGTTGCCGCACGCTGGGTGAGCAGCGCATGCCATGCCTGCTGGTGGCTTCCTGGGTGTGGCACCCGTGCCCAGGGTCCATGCGATGCGGCCCCCCTGGCTCATTCGCTGGGTGCTACGTCGAAGGGCAGGGATGTGGGGCCTGGCTTGCGATGGTCGCCCACGGCCTGGCTGGCGCGTCCACCGCTTTCGCACACAGGGCGGGCAGCCCATGTCGTGACTGCTGGGGGCTGCCTGGGCATGCCACCCATTCCCAGGGTCAGTGCAACGTGGCATCCCTGGCTCGCATGCTGGGCAGTCAGTCGAGGGGCAGGGACGAGGTGGCTGGCTCGCCATGTGCGCCCATGGCCTGGCTGGCCCGCCCACTGCTGCCGCACGCTGGGTGAGCAGCCCATGCCATGCCTGCTGGGGGCTTCCCAGGCGTGGCACCCGTGCCCAGGGTCCATGCGACGCAGCCCCCCTGGCTCGCTCACTTGGCACTTAGTCGAGGGACAGGGATGTGGTGGCTGGCTCGCGATGGGCGCCCGTGGCATGGCTGGCGCGCCCACTGCTGCCGCACGCTGGGAAAGCAGCCCATGCCATGCCTGCTGGGGGCTGCCTGGGCGTGCCCACCCATTCCCAGGGTCTGTGCAATGCGGCCCCCCTGGCTCGCTCGCTGGGCACTTAGTTGAGGGACAGGGACGTGGGGGCTGGCTTACGATGGGCGCCCGTGGCCTGCATGATGCGCCCACCGCTGCCGTATGCTGGGCGAGCCGCCCATGCCGTGCCTGCTGGGGGCTGCCTGGGCAAGCCACCCGTGCCCAGGGTCTGTGCGACGCGGCACCCCTGCTCGCTGGGCACTACGTCGAGGGGCAGGGACATGGGGGCTGGCTCGCGATGGGCGCCCGCGGCCTGGCTGGCGCGCCCACCGTTGCCGCACGCTGGGTGAGCAGCCCATGCCGTGCCTGCTGGTGGCTTCCTGGGCGTGCCACCCGTGCCCAGGGTCCATGCGATGCGGCCCCCCTGGCTCGTTCGCTGGGTGCTACGTCGAAAGGCAGGCATGTGGGAGCTGGCTCGCGATGGTCGCCCAAGGCCTGTCTGGCGCGTCCACCGCTTTCGCACGCTGGGTGAGCCGCCCATGCCGTGCCTGCTGGGGGCTGCCTGGGTGAGCCACCCGTGCCCAGGGTCTGTGCGACGCGGCACCCCTGGTTCGCTTGCTGGGCACTACGTCGAGGGATAGGGTTGTGGGGGCTGGCTCGGGATGGGCTCCCGCGGCCTGGCTGGCGCGTCCACCACTGCCGCATGCTGGGCAGGCCTCCCATTCAGTGCCTGCTAGGGGCTACCTGGGCATGCCACCCATGCCCAGGGTCAATGTGATGCGGCCCCCCTGGCTCGCTCGCTGGGCACTACGTCGAGGGGCAGGGACATGGGGGCTGGCTCGCAATGGGCGCCCGCGGCATGGCTGGCGCGCCCACCGTTGCCGCACGCTGGGTGAGCAGCGCATGCCATGCCTGCTGGTGGCTTCCTGGGTGTGGCACCCGTGCCCAGGGTCCATGCGATGCGGCCCCCCTGGCTCATTCGCTGGGTGCTACGTCGAAGGGCAGGGATGTGGGGCCTGGCTTGCGATGGTCGCCCACGGCCTGACTGGCGCGTCCACCACTTTCGCACGCAGGGCGAGCAGCCCATGCCGCGACTGCTGGGGGCTGCCTGGGCATGCCACCCATTCCCAGGGTCAGTGCAACGTGGCATCCCTGGCTCGCATGCTGGGCAGTCAGTCGAGGGGCAGGGACGAGGAGGCTGGCTCGCCATGTGCGCCCATGGCCTGGCTGGCCCGCCCACTGCTGCCGCACGCTGGGTGAGCAGCCCATGCCATGCCTGCTGGGGGCTTCCCAGGCGTGGCACCCGTGCCCAGGGTCCATGCGACGCGGCCCCCCTGGCTCGCTCACTTGGCACTTAGTCGAGGGACAGGGATGTGGTGGCTGGCTCGCGATGGGCGCCCGTGGCATGGCTGGCGCGCCCACTGCTGCCGCACGCTGGGAAAGCAGCCCATGCCTTGCCTGCTGGGGGCTGCCTGGGCGTGCCCACCCATTCCCAGGGTCTGTGCGACGTGGCCCCCCTGGCTCGCTCGCTGGGCACTTAGTTGAGGGACAGGGACGTGGGGGCTGGCTTGCGATGGGCGCCCGTGGCCTGCATGATGCGCCCACCGCTGCCGTATGCTGGGCGAGCCGCCCATGCCGTGCCTGCTGGGGGCTGCCTGGGCAAGCCACCCGTGCCCAGGGTCTGTGCGACGCGGCACCCCTGGTTCGCTCGCCGGGCACTACATCGAGGGATAGGGATGTGGGGGCTGGCTCGGGATGGGCGCCCGCGGCCTGGCTGGCGCGTCCACCGCTGCCGCATGCTGGGCAGGCCTCCCATTCAGTGCCTGCTAGGGGCTACCTGGGCATGCCACCCGTGCCTAGGGTCAATGTGATGCGGCACCCCTGGCTCGCTCGCTGGGCACTACGTCGAGGGGCAGGGACATGGGGGCTGGCTCGCGATGGGCGCCCGCGGCATGGCTGGCGCGCCCACCGTTGCCGCACACTGGGTGAGCAGCCCATGCCATGCCTGCTGGTGGCTTCCTGGGTGTGGCGCCCGTGCCCAGGGTCCATGCGATGCGGCCCCCCTGGCTCGTTCGCTGGGTGCTACGTCGAAGGGCAGGGATGTGGGGGCTGGCTCGGGATGGGCGCCCGCGGCCTGGCTGGCACGTCCACCGCTGCCGCATGCTGGGCAGGCCTCCCATTCAGTGCCTGCTAGGGGCTGCCTGGGCATGCCACCCGTGGCCAGGGTCAATGTGATGTGGCCCCCCTGGGTCGCTCGCTGGGCACTACGTCGAGGGGCAGGGACATGGGGGCTGGCTCGCGATGGGCGCCCGCGGCCTGGCTGGTGCGCCCACCGCTGCCGCACGCTGGGTGAGCAGCCCATGCCGTGCCTGCTGGTGGCTTCCTGGGCATGCCACCCATGCCCAGGGTCTGTGCAACGCGGCATCCCTGGCTTGCACCCTGGGCAGTCAGTCGAGGGGCAGGGATGAGGGGGCTGGCTCGCGATTGGAGCCCGCGGCCTGGCTGGCGCGCCCACCGCTGCCGCATGCTGGACGAGCAACCCATGCCATGCCTCCTGATGGCTGCCCGGGCATGGCACCCGTGCCCAGGATCCATGCGACGCGGCCCCCCTGGCTCACTTGCTGGGAACTACATCGAGGGACAGGGACGTGGGGGCTGGATCGCAATGGGCGCCCACGGCCTGGCTGGCGCTCCAACCGCTGCCGCACGCTGGGCGAGCAGCCCATGTCATGCCTGCTAGGGGCTGCCTGGGAGTGACACCCATACCCAGCATCCGTGCGACGCGGCCCCCCTGGCTCGCTCGCTGGGCACTACGTCAAGGGGCAGGGACGTGTTGGCTTGCTCAGGATGGGTGCCCGCAGCCTGGCTGGCGCGCCCATCGCTGCCGCACACTGGGCGAGCAGCCCATGCAATGCCTGCTGGGGGCTGCCGTGGCCTGCATCCCATGCCCAGGGTCCATGCGATGCGGGCCTTCTGGCTCGATCGCTGGGCAGTCAGTCGAGGGGCAGGGATGAGGGGGCTGGCTCGCGATGGGCACCTGTGGCCTCGCTGGCGCACCCACCGCTGCTGCACACTGGGCACTTGGCCCATGCCGTACATGCTGGGGGCTGCCTGGGCGTGCCATACATGCCCAGGGTCCACGCGACGTGGCCCTCCTGTCTCGCTCACGGAGGACTTAGTCGAGGGACAGGGACGTGGGGGCTGGCTCGCGATGGGCGCCCGCGTCCTGGCTGGCGCGCCCACCTCTGCCGCATGCTGGGGGCATCCTGGGCATGCCACCTGTGCTCAGGGTCCATGTGACGCGTCTCCCCTGGCTTGCTCGCTAGGCACTTACTCGAGGGACAGGGACGAGGTGGGCTGGCTCGCGATGGGCGCCTGTGTGCTGGCTGGCGCGCCCTCCTCTGCCACACACTGGGCACTTGGCCCATGCCGTGCCTGCTGGGGGCTGCCTGGGCATGGCTCCCGCTCTAAGAGTTGGTGAGACGCGGCTCCCCTGGCTCGCTCGCTGGGCACTAAGTCGAAGGACAGGGAGGAGGGGGCTGGCTCGCGATGGGCGCCCGTGGCCTTGCTGGCGCGCCGATCTCTACTGCACGCTGGGCACTTGGACCATGCCGTGCCTGCTGGGGGATGCCAGGGCATGCCTCCCGTGCCCAGGGTCCGTGCAGCATGGCTCGCGCGCTCCGCACTAAGTCGAGGGACAGGGACAAGAGGGCTGGCTCGCGATGGGAGCCCATGGCCTGGCTGGTTCGCCCACCGCTGCCGCACGCTGGGCACTTGTTCCATGTCCTGCCTGCTAGGGGCTGCTGGGGCATGCCTCCCATGCCCAGGATCCATGCGATGCGGCTCCCCTGGCTCGCTCACTGGGCACTAACTCAAGGCACAGGAACGAGGGGGCTGGCTCGCGAAGGGCGCCCGTGGCCTGGCTGGCGCGCATACCTCTACCGCACGCTGGGCACTTTGCCCATGCTGTGCCTGCTGGGGGCTGCCGGGGCATGCCTTCCATGCCCAGGGTCCGTGCGACGCGGCTCCCCTGGCTTGCTTGCTGGGCACTTAGATGAGGGACAGGGACGAGGGGGCTGGCTCGCGAAGTGCGCCCGTCGCCTGGCTGGCGGGCCCACCTCTACCGAGTGCTGGGCACTTGGCCCATGCCGTGCCTTCTGAGGGTTTCTGGGGCATGCCTCTCTTGCCTAGTGTCTCTGCGACGTGGCTCCCCTGGCTCGCTCGCTGGGCACTTAGTCGAGGGACAGGGACGAGGGGGCTGGCTCGCGATGGACGCCAGTGGCCTGGCGGGCGCGCAAGCCGGTGCCGTCCGCTGGGCACTTGGCCCATGCCGTGCCTGTTCGGGGCTTCCTGGGCATGCCTTCCGTACCCAGGGTCGATGCGACACGGCTCCCCTGGCTCGCTTGCTGGGCACTTAGTCGAGGGACAGGGACGAGGGGGCTGGCTCGCGATGGCCGCCTGTGGCCTGGCTGCCGCGCCCTCTTCTGCCGCACGCTGGGCACTTGGCCCAAGCCGTGACTGCTGGGGGTTTCTGGGGCATGCCTCTCTTTCTGAGGTTCTGTGCGACGTGGCTCCCCTGCCTCGCTCGCTGGGCACTTAGTCGAGGGACAGGGACGAGGGGGCTGGCTCACCAAGGGCGCCTGTGGCCCGGCTGGCGTGCCCACCTCTACCGCACGCTGGGCACTTTGCCCATGCCGTAACTGCTGGGGCTGCCGGGGCATGCCTCCCATGCCCAGGGTCCATGCGACGCGGCTCCGCTGGCTCGCTTGCTGGGCACTTAGACGAGGGACAGGGACGAGGGGGCTGGCTCGCGAAGGGCGCCTATGGCCTCGCTGGCGCGCCCACCGGTGCCGCCCGCTGGGCACTTGGCCCATGCCGTGCCTGCTGGGGGTTTCTGGGGCATGCAGCTCTTGCCTAGGGTCTGTGCGACGTGGCTCCCCTGGCTCGCTCCCTGGGCACTTAGTCGAGGGACAGGGACGAGGGGGCTGGCTCGCGATGGGCGCCTATGGCCTGGCTGGCGCGCCCACCGGTGCCGCCCGCTGGGCACTTGGCCCCTGCCGTGCCTGTTGGGGGCTGCCTGGGCATGCCTCCCGTACCCAGGGTCTGTTCGACGCGGCTCCCCTGGCTCGCTCGCTGGGCACTTAGTCGAGGGACAGGGACGAGGGGGCTGGCTCGCGATGGGCACCTGTGGCCTGGCTGGCGCGCCCACCGGTGCCACCCGCTGGGCCTTTGGCCCATGCCGTGCCTGTTGGGGGCTGCCTGGGTATGCCTCCCTTGCCCAGGGTCCATGTGACGTGGCTCCCCTTGCTCGCTCGCTGGGCACCTAGTCGAGGGACAGGGACGAGGGGGCTGGCTCGCGATGGGCGCCTGTGGCCTGGCTGGCGCGCCCTCTTCTGCCGCACGCTGGGCACTTGACCCATGCCATGCCTGCTGGGGGCTGCCTGCGCATGCTTCCCGTGCCCAAAGTCCATGCGAGGTGGCTCCCCTGGCTCGCTCACTGGGCACTAAGTCGAGGAACAGGGACGAGGGGCCTGGCTCGTGATGGGCGCCTGTGGCCTCGCTGACGCGCCCACTGCTGCCGCATGCTGGGCACTTTTGCCATGCCATGTCTGCTGCGGGCTGCTGTGGCATGCCTCCCGTTCCCAGGGTCTATGCGACGCAGCTCCCCTGGCTCGCTCGCTGGGCACTTAGTCGAGGGACAGGGACGTGGGGCCTGGCTCGCGATGGGCGCCCGCGGCCTGGCTGGCATGCCCACCGCTGCCGCACGCTGGGCAAGCAGCCCATGCCTTGCCTGCTGGGGGCTGCCTGGGCGTGCCACCCATTCCCAGGGTCCGTGCGAGGCAGCCCCCCTGGCTTGCTCGCTGGGCACTTAGTTGAGGGACAGGGACATGGTGGCTGGCTCGCGATGGGCGCCTGTGGCCTGGCTGGCGTGCCCACCGCTGCTGCACGCTGGGCACTTTGCCTATGCCTTGCCTGCTGGGGGCTGCTGGGGCATGCCTCCCGTGCCCAGGGTCCATGCGATGCGGCTCCCCTGGCTCGCTCACTCACTGGGCACTTAGTCGAGGGACAGGGACGTGGAGGCTGGCTCGCGATTGGCAACCGCGGCCTGGCTGGCATGCCCAACGCTGCCGCACGCTGGGTGAGCAGCCCATGCTGTGCCTGCTGGGGGCTGCCTGGGTATGCCACCCGTGCCCAGGGTCCATGCGACGCGGCCCCCCTGGCTCGCTCGCTTGGCACTTAGTCGAGGGACAGGGACGTGGGGGATGGCTCGCGATGGGCGCCCGCGGCCTGGCTGGCACGCCCACCGCTGCCGCATGCTGGGCGAGCAGCCCATGCCGTGCCTGCTGGGGGCTGCCTGGGCATGCCTCCCATGCCCAGAGTCCATGCGACGCAGCTCCCCTGGCTTGCTTGCTGGGCACTGAGTCGAGGGACAGGGACGAGGGGTCTGGCTCCTGCTGGGCGCCTGTGGCCTCGCTTGCGCGCCCACCGCTGCCACACATTGGGCACTTGGCTCATGCCGTGCCTGCTGGGAGCTGCTCGGGCATACCTCCCATGCTCAGGGTCCATGCGACACGGCTCCCCTGGCTCGCTCACTGGGCACTAACTCGAGGCACAGGAACGAGGGGGCTGGCTCGCGAAGGGCGCCTGTGGCCTGGCTGGCGCGCATACCTCTACCGCACGCTGGGCACTTTGCCCATGCTGTGCCTGCTGGGGGCTGCCGGGGCATGCCTTCCGTGCCCAGGGTCCGTGCAACGCGGCTCCCCTGGATCGCTTGCTGGGCACTTAGACGAGGGACAGGGACGAGGGGGCTGGCTCGCGAAGTGCGCCCGTCGCCTGGCTGGCGGGCCCACCTCTACCGAATGCTGGGCACTTGGCCCATGCCGTGCCTTCTGAGGGTTTCTGGGGCATGCCTCTCTTGCCTAGTGTCTCTGCGACGTGGCTCCCCTGGCTCGCTCGCTGGGCACTTAGTTGAGGGACAGGGACGAGGGGGCTGGCTCGCGATGGTCGCCCACGGCCTGGCTGGCACGTCCACAGCTTTCGCACGCAGGGCGACCAGCCCATGCCATGACTGCTGGGGGCTGGCTGGGCATGCCACCCATTCGCAGGGTCAGTGCAACGCGGCATCCCTGGCTCGCATGCTGGGCAGTCAGTCGAGGGGCAGGGACGAGGGGCTGGCTCACCATGGGCGCCCGTGGCCTGGCTGGCCCGCCCACTGCTGCCGCACGCTGGGTGAGCAGCCCATGCCATGCCTGCTGGTGGCTTCCCGGGCTTGGCACCCGTGCCCAGGGTCCATGCGACGCGTTCCCCCTGGCTCGCTCGCTTGGCACTTAGTCGAGGGACAGGGACGTGGTGGCTGGCTCACGATGGGCGCCCGCGGCATGGCTGGCGCGCCCACTGCTGCCGCACACTGGGAAAGCAGCCCATGCCATGCCTGCTGGGGGCTCCCTGGGCGTGCCCGCCCATTCCCAGGGTCTGTGCAACGCGGCCCACCTGGCTCGCTCGCTGGGCACTTAGTTTAGGGACAGGGACGTGGGGGCTGGCTTGCGATGGGCGCCCGTGGCCTGCATGATGCGCCCACCGCTGCCGTATGCAGGGCGAGCCGCCCATGCCGTGCCTGCTGGGGGCTGCCTGGGCGAGCCACCCATGCCCAGGGTCTGTGCGACGCGGCACCTCTGGTTCGCTCGCTGGGCACTACGTCGAGGGATAGGGATGTGGGGGCTGGCTCGGGATGGGCGCCCGCGGCCTGGCTGGCGCGTCCACCGCTGCCGCATGCTGGGCAGGCCTCCCATTCAGTGCCTGCTAAGGGCTGCCTGGGCATGCCACCCGTGCCCAGGGTCAATGTGATGCGGCCTCCCTGGCTCGCTCGCTGGGCACTGCATCGAGGGGCAGGGACATGGGGGCTGGCTCGCGATGGGCGCCCGCGGCCTGGCTGGCGCGCCCACCGTTGCCGCACGCTGGGTGAGCAGCCCATGCCGTGCCTGCTGGTAGCTTCCTGGGTGTGCCACCCGTGCCCAGGGTCCATGCGATGCGGTCCCCCTGGCTCGTTCGCTGGGTGCTACGTCGAAGGGCAGGGATGTGGGGGCTGGCTCGCGATGGTCGCCCACGGCCTGGCTGGCGCGTCCACCGCTTTCGCACGCAGGGCGAGCAGCCCATGCCGTGACTGCTGGGGGCTGCCTTGGCATGCCACCCATTCCCAGGGTCAGTGCAATGCGGCATCCCTGGCTCGCATGCTGGGCGGTCAGTCAAGGGGCAGGGACGAGGGGGCTGGCTCGCCATGTGCGCCCGTGGCCTGGCTGGCCCGCCCACTGCTGCCACACGCTGGGTGAGCAGCCCATGCCATGCCTGCTGGGGGCTTCCCAGGCGTGGCACCCGTGCCCAGGGTCCATGCGACGCGGCCCCCCTGGCTCGCTCGCTTGGCACTTAGTCGAGGGACAGGGATGTGGTGGCTGGCTCGCGATGGGCGCCCGTGGCATGACTGGCGCGCCCACTGATGCCGCACGCTTGGAAAGCAGCCCATGCCATGCCTGCTGGGGGCTGCCTGGGCGTGCCCACCCATTCCCAGGGTCTGTGCGACGCGGCCCCCCTGGCTCGCTCGCTGGGCACTTAGTTGAGGGACAGGGACGTGGGGGCTGGCTTGCGATGGGCGCCCGTGGCCTGCATGATGCGCCCACCGCTGCCGTACGCTGGGCGAGCCACCCATGCCGTGCCTGCTGGGGGCTGCCTGGGCGAGCCACCCGTGCCCAGGGTCTGTGCGACGCGGCACCCCTGGTTCGCTCGCTGGTTACTACATCGAGGGATAGGGATGTGGGGGCTGGCTCGGGATGGGCGCCCGCGGCCTGGCTGGCGCGTCCACCGCTGCCGCATGCTGGGCAGGCCTCCCATTCAGTGCCTGCTAGGGGCTGCCTGGGCATGCCACCCGTGGCCAGGGTCAATGTGATGTGGCCCCCCTGGCTCGCTCGCTGGGCCACTACGTCGAGGGGCAGGGGACATGGGGGCTGGCTCGCGATGGGGCCCGCGGCCTGATGGTGCGCCCACCGCTGCCGCACGCTGGGTGAGCAGCCCATGCCGTGCCTGCTGGTGGCTTCCTGGGCATGCCACCCGTGCCCAGGGTCTGTGCAACGCGGCATCCCTGGCTTGCACCCTGGGCAGTCAGTCGAGGGGCAGGGATGAGGGGGCTGGCTCGCGATTGGAGCCCGCGGCCTGGCTGGCGCGCCCACCGCTGCCGCATGCTGGATGAGCAGCCCATGCCATGCCTCCTGATGGCTGCCCGGGCATGGCACCCGTGCCCAGGATCCGTGCGACGCGGCCCCCCTGGCTCACTCGCTGGGAACTACATCGAGGGACAGGGACGTGGGGGCTGGATCGCAATGGGCGCCCACGGCCTGGCTGGCGCTCCAACCGCTGCCGCACGCTGGGCGAGCAGCCCATGTCATGCCTGCTGGGGGCTGCCTGGGAGTGACACCCATACCCAGCATCCGTGCGACGCGGCCCCCCTGGCTCGCTCGCTGGGCACTACGTCAAGGGGCAGGGACCTGTTGGCTTGCTCAGGATGGGTGCCCGCAGCCTGGCTGGCGCGCCCATCGCTGCCGCACACTGGGCGAGCAGCCCATGCCATGCCTGCTGGGGGCTGCCGTGGCCTGCATCCCATGCCCAGGGTCCGTGCGATGCGGGCCTCCTGGCTCATTTGCTGGGCAGTCAGTCGAGGGGCAGGGATGAGGGGGCTGGCTCGCGATGGGCACCTGTGGCCTCGCTGGTGCGCCCACTGCTGCTGTACACTGGGCACTTGGCCCATGCCGTACATGGTGGGGGCTGCCTGGGCGTGCCATACATGCCCAGGGTCCGTGCGACGCGGCCCTCCTGTCTCGCTCGCGGAGGACTTAGTCGAGGGACAGGGACGTGGGGGCTGGCTCGCGATGGGCGCCCGCGTCCTGGCTGGCGCGCCCACCTCTGCCGCATGCTGGGGGCATCCTGGGCATGCCACCTGTGCTCAGGGTCCGTGTGACGCGTCTCCCCTGGCTTGCTCGCTAGGCACTTACTCGAGGGACAGGGATGAGGTGGGCTGGCTCGCGATGGGCGCCTGTGTACTGGCTGGCGCGCGCTCCTCTGCCACACACTGGGCACTTGGCCCATGCCGTGCCTGCTGGGGGCTGCCTGGGCATGGCTCCCGCTCCAAGAGTTGGTGCGACGCGGCTCCCCTGGCTCGCTCGCTGGGCACTAAGTCGAAGGACAGGGACGAGGGGGCTGGCTCGCGATGGGTGCCCGTGGCCTTGCTGGCGCGCCGATCTCTACTGCACGCTGGGCACTTGGACCATGCCATGCCTGCTGGGAGATGCCGGGGCATGCCTCCCGTGCCCAGGGTCCGTGCAGCATGGCTCCCCTGGCTCGCACGCTCCGCACTAAGTCGAGGGACAGGGACAAGAGGGCTGGCTCGCGATGGGAGCCCGTGGCCTGGCTGGTTCGCCCACCGCTGCCGCACGCTGGGCACTTGTTCCATGTCCTGCCTGCTAGGGGCTGCTGGGGCATGCCTCCCATGCCCAGGGTCCATGCGACGCGGCCCCCCTGGCTCGCTCGCTTGGCACTTAGTCGAGGGACAGGGACGTGGGGGATGGCTCGCGATGGGCGCCCGCGGCCTGGCTGGCACGCCCACCGCTGCCGCATGCTGGGCGAGCAGCCCATGCCGTGCCTGCTGGGGGCTGCCTGGGCATGCCTCCCATGCCCAGAGTCCATGCGACGCAGCTCCCCTGGCTTGCTTGCTGGGCACTGAGTCGAGGGACAGGGACGAGGGGTCTGGCTCCTGCTGGGCGCCTGTGGCCTCGCTTGCGCGCCCACCGCTGCCACACATTGGGCACTTGGCTCATGCCGTGCCTGCTGGGAGCTGCTCGGGCATACCTCCCATGCTCAGGGTCCATGCGACACGGCTCCCCTGGCTCGCTCACTGGGCACTAACTCGAGGCACAGGAACGAGGGGGCTGGCTCGCGAAGGGCGCCTGTGGCCTGGCTGGCGCGCATACCTCTACCGCACGCTGGGCACTTTGCCCATGCTTTGCCTGCTGGGGGCTGCCGGGGCATGCCTTCTGTGCCCAGGGTCCATGCAACGCGGCTCCCCTGGCTCGCTTGCTGGGCACTTAGACGAGGGACAGGGACGAGGGGGCTGGCTCGCGAAGTGCGCCCATTGCCTGGCTGGCGGGCCCACCTCTACCGAATGCTGGGCACTTGGCCCATGCCGTGCCTTCTGAGGGTTTCTGGGGCATGCCTCTCTTGCCTAGTGTCTCTGCGACGTGGCTCCCCTGGCTCGCTCGCTGGGCACTTAGTTGAGGGACAGGGACGAGGGGGCTGGCTCACGATGGACGCCTGTGGCCTGGCGGGCGCGCAAGCCGGTGCCGTCCGCTGGGCACTTGGCCCATGCCGTGCCTGTTGGGGGCTTCCTGGGCATGCCGTCCGTACCCAGGGTCGATGCGACGCGGCTCCCCTGGCTCGCTCGCTGGGCACTTAGTCGAGGGACAGGGACGAGGGGGCTGGCTCGCGATGGCCGCCTGTGGCCTGGCTGCCGCGCCCTCTTCTGCCGCACGCTGGGCACTTGGCCCAAGCCGTGACTGCTGGGGGTTTCTGGGGCATGCCTCTCTTTCCGAGGTTCTGTGCGATGTGGCTCCCCTGGCTCGCTCGCTGGGGACTTAGTCGAGGGACAGGGACGAGGGGGCTGGCTCACCAAGGGCGCCTGTGGCCTGGCTGGCGTGCCCACCTCTACTGCACGCTGGGCACTTTGCCCATGCCGTAACTGCTGGGGCTGCCGGGGCATGCCTCCCGTGCCCAGGGTCCATGCGACGCGGCTCCGCTGGCTCGCTTGCTGGGCACTTAGACGAGGGACAGGGACGAGGGGGCTGGCTTGCGAAGGGCGCCCGTCGCCTGGGTGGCACGCCCACCTCTACCACACGCTGGGCACTTGGCCCATGCCGTGCCTGCTGGGGGTTTCTGGGGCATGCCTCTCTTGCCTAGGGTCTGTGCGACGTGGCTCCCCTGGCTCGCTCCCTGGGCACTTAGTCGAGGGACAGGGACGTGGGGCCTGGCTCGCGATGGGCGCCCGCGGCCTGGCTGGCATGCCCACCGCTGCCGCACGCTGGGCAAGCAGCCCATGCCTTGCCTGCTGGGGGCTGCCTGGGCGTGCCACCCATTCCCAGGGTCCGTGCGAGGCAGCCCCCCTGGCTTGCTCGCTGGGCACTTAGTTGAGGGACAGGGACATGGTGGCTGGCTCGCGATGGGCGCCTGTGGCCTGGCTGGCGTGCCCACCGCTGCCGCACGCTGGGCACTTTACCTATGCCTTGCCTGCTGGGGGCTGCTGGGGCATGCCTCCCGTGCCCAGGGTCCATGCGATGCGGCTCCCCTGGCTCGCTCACTCACTGGGCACTTAGTCGAGGGACAGGGACGTGGAGGCTGGCTCGCGATTGGCAACCGCGGCCTGGCTGGCATGCCCAACGCTGCCGCACGCTGGGTGAGCAGCCCATGCTGCGCCTGCTGGGGGCTGCCTGGGTATGCCACCCGTGCCCAGGGTCCATGCGATGCGGTCCCCCTGGCTCGCTCGCTTGGCACTTAGTCGAGGGACAGGGACGTGGGGCATGGCTCGCGATGGGCGCCCGCGGCCTGGCTGGCACGCCCACCGCTGCCTCACGCTGGGCGAGCAGCCCATGCCGTGCCTGCTGGGGGCT
>JAJFZO010000731.1:1292500-1360000 GCA_021397835.1 Moringa oleifera | reverse complement strand
CGCATGCCAAAGCAGGCCGCACTTGGAGCACGAGGCCCGGCTTAGGTTTCCACCCATGCCCATAAGGGACATGGTGCAAAGACAGCTGACTCGAATCATCAAATTCCATTTGTGGAGGCACGCGACATAGGGTCCGATGTCACCCACGAAACGCCAACGTATGGCTCAGGGTCGAGCTTGAAGCGACGTGCTAGTCGACAGTTCGATGCAAGAGCATGGAGCCTGCCAACGCGCACGACTAGATCACCACTCACCCGCCGCACGTACAAATGGGCAGCAACAGCACCAAACGATCTGCAAGCCGACGAGCGAAAGGACCATCGATCATGCAGGTCATCGAGTGCCGCCACACCCAAGCCGCTAAGCGCGAAATTGTTTCAATAGCAAGGGACAAGGGACCACCGATGAGGCCTTGGCAGCAGGGGTGTCAAGCCGTGCCCAGGCTGGCCGTGTGGCTCACTCATTGCTAACGGCCGACGATCCTGTCGTCGATCGCGCTGCGCAACGAGTCTGCCTAGGCAAGCCTGGGCGTCGGGATCCAGCCCCGCGTCCACCGCCTCGAGGGCCTGCGACGAAGCACTCCGCATGCACGAAATCCCCCCAACGATTTGGCCCTCGCGTAGCATGCATCATCGTTAGCTTCGCCGCCCCCACCATCGAGATTGTCTAGCGACATCCCAGCTCATTATCCCACGTTTTTCCCACCGATGAGGCCTTGGCAGCAGGGGTGTCACGCCTTGCCCAGGCTGGCCGTGTGGCTCGCTCATTGCTAACGGCCGACGATCGTGTCGTCGATCGCGCTGCGCAATTAGTCCGCCTAGGCAAGCCTGGGCGTCGGAATCCAGCCCCGCGTCCGTCGCCTCGAGGGCCTGCGACGAAGCACTCCGCATGCTCAAAATCCCCCCAGCGATTTGGCCCTCGCATAGCATGCATCATCGTTAGGTTCGCCGACCACACCGTTAAGCTTGTGTAGCCGCATCCCAGCTCATTATCCCACGATTTCTCTCATTTCGTTGCCCAAGTTTTTCCCATCGATGAGGCCTTGGCAGCAGGGGTGTCACGACTTGCCCAGGCTGGCGGGTGGCTCGCTCATTGCTACGGCCGACGATCGTGTCGTCGATCGCGCTGCGCAATGAGTCCGCCTAGGCAAGCCTGGGCGTCGGGATCCAGCCCCGCGTCCGCCGCCTCGAGGGCCTGCGACGAAGCACTCCGCATGCTCGAAATCCCCCCCACGATTTGGCCCTCGCGTAGCATGCATCATCGTTAGCTTCGCCGCCCACACCATCGAGATTGTCTAGCGACATCCCAGCTCATTATCCTACGTTTTTCCCACCGATGATGCCTTGGCAGCAGGGGTGTCACGCCTTGCCCAGGCTGGCCGTGTGGCTCGCTCATTGCTAACGGCCGACGATCGTGTCGTCGATCTCGCTGCGCAACGAGTCCGCCTAGGCAAGCCTGGGCGTCGGGATCCAGCCCCGCGTCCGCCGCCTCGAGGGCCTGCGACGAAGCACTCCGCATGCTCAAAATCCCCCAACGATTGGGCCCTCGCGTAGCATGCATCATCGTTAGCTTCGCCGCCCACACCATCGAGCTTGTGTAGCCACATCCCAGCTCATTATCCCACGATTTTTCTCATTTCGTTGCCCACACGTTTTTTTCCCACCGATGAGGCCTTGGCAGCAGGGGCGTCACGCCTTGCCCAGGCTGGCCATATGGCTCGCCCATTGCTAACGGCCAACGATCGTGTCGTCGGTCGCGCTGCGCAACGAGTCCGCCAAGGCAAGCCTGTGCGTCGGGATGCAGCCTCGCATCCGCTGCCTCAAGGGCTTGCGACGGAACACTCCGCATACTCGAAATCCCCCCAGCTATTTGGCCCTCGCGTAGCATGCATGATCGTTACCTTCGTCGCCCACACCGTCGAGTTTGTCTAGCCATATCCCAGCCCATTATCCCACGATTTTTCTCATTTCGTTGCCCATGTTTTTTCCACCGATGAGGCCTTGGCAGCAGGGGTGTCATGCCCTGCCCATGCTGGCTGTGTGGCTCGCTCATTGCTAACGGGTGACGATCATGTCGTCGATCGCACTGCGCAACGAGTCCGCCAAGCCAAACCTGGGCGTCGGGATCCAGCACTGCATCCGTTGTCTCGAGGGCAAGCAATGAAACACTCCCCATGCTCAAAATCTCCCCAGCGATTTGGCCCTCGCATAACATGCATCATCGTTAGCTTCGCCGCACGCACCGTCGAGTTTGTCTAGCCACATCTAAGATCATTATCCCATGATTTTTCTCATTTCGTTGCCCACATTTTTCCCACCGATGAGGCCTTGGCAGTAGGGGTGTCACGCCTTTCCCATGCTAGCCGTTGGTTTGCTCATTGCTAACGGCCGACGATCGTGTCATCGATCGCGCTGCGTAACAATTCCCCCAAGGCAATCTTGGGCGTTGGGATCCAGCCCTGCATCTGTCGCCTCGAGGGCAAGCGACGAAGCACTCCGCATGCTCGAAATCACCCCAGCGATTTGGCCCTCGTGTAGCATGCATCATCGTTAGCTTCGCCGCCCACACCTTCGAGTTTGTCTTGCCATATCCCAGCTCATTATCCCACGATTTTTCTCATTTCGTTGGCCACGTTTTTTCCACCGATGAGGCCTTGGCAGCAAGGGAGTCACACCTTGCCCAGGCTGGCCATATGGCTCGTTCATTGCTAACGGTCCACGATCGTGTCATCGATCGCGCTGCGCAATGAGTCCGTCGAGGCAAGGCTGGCCGTCGGGATCCAGTCCCGCATCCGCCGCCTCGAGGGCCTGTGACGAAGCACTCCGCATGCTCAAAATCCCACCAGCGATTTGGCCCTCGCGTAGCATGCATCATCATTAGCTTCGCCGCCCACACCGTCGAGTTTGTGTAGCCACATCCCAGCTCATTATCCCACGATTTTTCTCATTTCTTTGCCCATCTTTTTCCCACCGATGAGGCTTTGGCAGCAGGGGTGTCACGCCATGCTCAGGCTGGCCACATCACTCCCTCATTGCTAACGGCTGACGATCGTGTCGCTGATTATGCTGCGCAACGAGTCCACAAAGACAAGCATGGGCGTCGAGATCCAGCCTCGCGTCTGCTGGCTCGAGGTCCTGTGACGAACCACTCCGCATGCTCAAAATCCCCCCAACGATTGGGCCCTCGCGTAGCATGCCTCATCATTAGCTTCGCCGCCCACACCGTCGAGCTTGTGTAGCCACATCCCAGCTCATTATCCCACGATTTTTCTTATATCATTGCCCACGTTTTTCCCACCGATGAGGCCCGGGCGGCAGGGGTGTCACGCCTTGCCCAGGCTGGCCATATGGCTCGCTCATTGCTAACGGCCGACTATCGTGTCATCGATCACACTGCGCAACGAGTCCGCCAAGGCAAGCCTGTGCGTCGGGATGCAGCTCCGCATCTGCCGCCTCAAGGGCTTGCGACGAAACATTCAGCATACTCGAAATCCCCCCAGCTATTTGGCCCTCGCGTAGCATGCATCATCGTTAGCTTCGACGCCCACACCGTCGAGTTTGTCTAGCCACATCCCAGCCCATTATCCCACGATTTTTCTCATTTCGTTGCCCAGGTTTTTCCAACCGATGAGGCCTTGGCAGCAGGGGTGTCATGCCCTGCCCATGCTGGCTGTGTGGCTCGCTCATTGCTAACGGGTGACGATCATGTCGTCGATCGCACTGCGCAACGAGTTCGCCAAGCCAAACCTGGGCGTCGGGATCCAGCACTGCATCCGTTGTCTCGAGGGCAAACGATGAAACACTCCCCATGCTCAAAATCTCCCCAGCAATTTGGCCCTCGCATAACATGCATCATCGTTAGCTTCGCCGCACGCACCGTCTAGTTTGTCTAGCCACATCTAAGCTCATTATCCCATGATTTTTCTCATTTCGTTGCCCACGTTTTTCCCACCGATGAGGCCTTGGCAGCAGGGGTGTCACGCCTTTCCTATGCTAGCCGTTGGTTTGCTCATTGCTAACGGCCGACGATCGTGTCATCGATCGCGCTGCGCAACGATTCCCCCAAGGCAATCCTGGGCGTCGGGATCTAGCCCTGCATCTGTCGCCTCGAGGGCAAGCGACGAAGCACTCCGCATGCTCGAAATCACCCCAGCGATTTGGCCCTCGCGTAGCATGCATCATCGTTAGCTTCGCCGCCCACACCTTCGAGTTTGTCTTGCCATATCCCAGCTCATTATCCCATGATTTTTCTCATTTCGTTGCCCACGTTTTTCCCACCGATGAGGCCTTGGCAGCAGGGGTGTCACGCCTTTCCCATGCTAGCCGTTGGTTTGCTCATTGCTAACGGCCGACGATCGTGTCATCGATCGCGCTGCGCAACGATTTCCCCAAGGCAATCCTGGGCGTCGGGATCCAGCCCTGCATCTGTCGCCTCGAGGGCAAGCGACGAAGCACTCCGCATGCTCGAAATCACCCCAGCGATTTGGCCCTCGCGTAGCATGCATCATCGTTAGCTTCGCCGCCCACACCTTCGAGTTTGTCTTGCCATATCTCAGCTCATTATCCCACGATTTTTCTCATTTCGTTGCCCACGTTTTTTCCACCGATGAGGCCTTGGCAGCAGGGGAGTCACACCTTGCCCAGGCTGGCCATATGGCTCGCTCATTGCTAACGGTCCATGATCGTGTCATCGATCGCGCTGCGCAATGAGTCCGTCGAGGCAAGGCTGGGCGTCGGGATCCAGCCACGCATCTGTCGCCTCGAGGGCCTGTGACGAAGCACTTCGCATGCTCAAAATCCCACCAGCGATTTGGCCCTCGCATAGCATGCATCATCATTAGCTTCGCCGCCCACACCGTCGAGCTTGTGTAGCCACATCCCAGCTCATTATCCCACGCTTTTTCTCATTTCTTTGCCCACGTTTTTCCCACCGATGAGGCTTTGGCAGCAGGGGTGTCACGCCTTGCTCAGGCTGGCCACATCACTCCCTCATTGCTAACGGCTGACGATCGTGTCGCTGATTGTGCTGCGAAACGAGTCCGCAAAGACAAGCATGGGCGTCGGGATCCAACCCCTCGTCCGCTGGCTCGAGGGCTTGCGACGGAACACTCCGCATACTCGAAATCCCCCCAACGATTGGGGCCTCGCGTAGCATGCCTCATCATTAGCTTCGCCGCCCACACCGTCGAGCTTGTGTAGCCACATCCCAGCTCATTATCCCACGATTTCTCTTATTTCGTTGCCCACGTTTTTCTCACCGATGAGGCCGTGGCAGCAGGGGCGTCACGCCTTGCCCAGGCTGGCCATATGGCTCGCTCATTGCTAACGGCCGACGATCGTGTCGTCGATCGCGCTGCACAATGAGTCCGCCAAGGCAAGCCTGTGCGTCAGGATGCAGCCCCGTATCCGCCGCCTCAAGGGCTTGCGACGAAACACTCCGCATACTCGAAATCCCCCCAGCTATTTGGCCCTCGCGTAGCATGCATCATCGTTAGCTTCGACGCCCACACCGTCGAGTTTGTCTAGCCACATCCCAGCCCATTATCCCACGATTTTTCTCATTTCGTTGCCCATGTTTTTCCCACCGATGAGGCCTTGGCAGCAGGGGTGTCATGCCCTGCCCATGCTGGCTGTGTGGCTCGCTCATTGCTAACGGGTGATGATCATGTCATCGATCGCACTGCGCAACGAGTCCGCCAAGCCAAACCTGGGCGTCGGGATCCAGCACTGCATCCGTTGTCTCGAGGGCAAGCGATGAAACACTCCCCATGCTCAAAATCTCCACAGCGATTTGGCCCTCGCATAACATGCATCATCGTTAGCTTCGCCGCACGCACCGTCGAGTTTGTCTAGCCACATCTAAGCTCATTATCCCATGATTTTTCTCATTTCGTTGCCCACGTTTTTTCCACCAATGAGGCCTTGGCAGCAGGGGTGTCACGCCTTTCCCATGCTAGCCGTTGGTTTGCTCATTGCTAACGGCCGACGATCGTGTCATCTCTCGCGCTGCGCACGATTCCGCCAAGGAAATCCTGGCGTCGGGATCCAGAGCCCTGCATCTGTCGCTCGGGGCAAGCGACGAAGCACTCCGCATGCTCGAAAAAATCACCCCATCGTTTGCCCCTCGCGTAGGCATGCATCATCGTTAGCTTCGCCGCCCCCCAAGACCTTCGAGTTTGTCTTGCATATCCCAGCTCATTATCCCACGATTTTTCTCATTTCTTGCCCACGTTTTTTCCCCGATGAGGCCTTGGCAGCAGGGGTTGTCATGCCATCCCATGCTGGCTGGGTGGCTCGCTCATTGCTACAGGGTGACTATCATGTTCGTCGATCGCACATGCGGCACGAGTCCGCCAGCCAAACACTGGGCGTCGTGATCCGCACTGCATCCGTTGTCTCGAGCGCAAGCGATGAAACACTCCCCATGCTCAAAATCTCCCCAGCGATTTGGCCCTCGCATAACATGCATCATCGTTAGCTTCGCTGCACGCACCGTCGAGTTTGTTCTAGCCACATCTAAGCTCATTTTCCCATGATTTTTATCATTTTGTTGCCCACATTTTTCCCACCGATGAGGCCTTGGCAGCAAGAGTGTCACGCCTTGCCCATGCTAGCCGTTGGCTCGCTCATTGCTAACGGCGGACGATCGTGTCATCGATCGCGCTGCGCAACGATTCCGCCAAGGCAATCCTGGGCGTCGGGATCCAGCCCCGCATCTGCCGCCTCAAGGGCCTGTGACGAAGCACTCCGCATGCTCAAAATCCCACCAGCGATTTGGCCCTCGCGTAGCATGCATCATCATTAGCTTCGTCGCCCACACCTTCGAGTTTATCTTGCCATATCCCAGCTCATTATCCCCACACCATTTTTCTCATTTCGTTGCCCACGTTTTTTCCACCGATGAGGCCTTGGCAGCAGGGGAGTCCCCTTGCCAGGCTGGCCATATGTCTCGCTATTGCTAACGGCCGACGATCGTGTCATCGATCGCGCTGCGCAATGAGTCCGTCGAGGCAAGGCTGGCCGTCGGGATCCAGCCCCGCATCCGCCGCCTCGAGGGCCTGTGACGAAGCACTCCGCATGCTCAAAATCCCCCCAGCGATTTGGCCCTCGCGTAGCATGCATCATCATTAGCTTCGTCGCCCACACCTTCGAGTTTATCTTGCCATATCCCAGCTCATTATCCCACGATTTTTCTCATTTCGTTGCCCACGTTTTTCCCACCGATGAGGCTTTGGCAGCAGGGGTGTCACGCCTTGCTCAGGCTTGCCACATCACTCCCTCATTGCTAACGGCTGACGATCGTGTCGCTTATTGTGCTGCGCAACGAGTCCGCAAAGACAAGCATGGGCGTCGGGATCCAGCCTTGCGTCTGCTGGCTCGAGGTCCTGTGACGAAGCACTCCGCATGCTCAAAATCTCCCCAGCGATTGGGCCCTCGCGTAGCATGCCTCATCATTAGCTTCGCCGCACACACCGTCGAGCTTGTGTAGCCACATCCCAGCTCATTATCCCATGATTTCTCTTATTTTGTTGCCCACGTTTTTCCCACCTATGAGGCCTTGGCAGCAGGGGCGTCACGCCTTGCCCAGGCTGGCATATTGGCTCGCTCATTGCTACGGCATGACGCTCGTGTCGTCGATCGCAGCTGCGCAACGAGTCCGCCAAGGCAAGCCTGTGCGTTCGGGATGCAGCTACCATCCGTCCGCCTCAAGGACTTGCACGAAACACGCCGCATAACTCAAATCCGCCCACTATTTTGGCCCTCGGCGTAGCATGCATCAATCGTTAGCTTCGCCGCCCACGACCTTGAGTTTGTCTTGCCATAATCCCACTCATTATCCCCGATTTTTCTCATTTCGTTGCCCACCTCGAGTTTTTCCCACCGATGAGGCTTTGGCAGCAGGGGTGTCACGCCTTGCTCAGGCTGGCCACAACACTCCCTCATTGCTAACGGCTGACGATCGTGTCGCTTATTGTGCTGCGCAACGAGTCCGCAAAGACAAGCATGGGCGTCGGGATCCAGCCTCGCGTCTGCTGGCTCGAGGTCCTGTGACGAAGCACTCCGCATGCTCAAAATCCCCCCAGCGATTGGGCCCTCGCGTAGCATGCCTCATCATTAGCTTTGTCGCCCACACCGTCGAGCTTGTGTAGCCACATCCCAACTCATTATCCCACGATTTCTCTTATTTCGTTGCCCACGTTATTTCCACCGATGAGGCCGTGGCAGCAGGGGCGTCACGCCTTGCCCAGGCTGGCCATATGGCTCGCTCATTGCTAACGGTCGACGATCGTGTCGTCGATCGCGCTGCGCAACGAGTCCGCCAAGGCAAGCCTGTGCGTCGGGAAGCAGCCCCGCATCCGCCGCCTCAAGGGCTTGCAACGAAACACTCCGCATACTCGAAATTCCCTCAGCTATTTGGCCCTCGCGTAGCATGCATCATCGTTAGCTTCGCCGCCCACACCGTCGAGTTTGTCTAGCCACATCCCAGCCCATTATCCCACGATTTTTCTCATTTCGTTGCCCATGTTTTTCCCACCGATGAGGCCTTGGCAGCAGGGGTGTCATGCCCTGCCCATGCTGGCTGTGTGGCTCGCTCATTGCTAACGGGTGACGATCATGTCGTCGATCGTACTGCGCAACGAGTCCGCCAAGCCAAACCTGGGCGTCGGGATCCAGCACTGCATCTGTTGTCTCGAGGGCAAGCGATGAAACACTCCCCATGCTCAAAATCTCCCCTGCCATTTGGCCTTCGCATAACATGCATCATCGTTAGCTTCGCCGCACGCACCGTCGAGTTTGTCTAGCCACATCTAAGCTCATTATCCCATGATTTTTCTCATTTCGTTGCCCACGTTTTTCCCACCGATGAGGCCTTGGCAGCAGGGGTGTCACGCCTTTCCCATGCTAACCGTTGGTTTGCTCATTGCTAACGACCGACGATCGTGTCATCGATCGCGCTGCGCAACGATTCCGCCAAGGAAATCCTGGGCGTCGGGATCCAGCCCTGCATCTGTCGCCTCGAGAGCAAGCGACGAAGCACTCCGCATGCTCGAAATCACCCAGCGATTTGGCCCTCGCGTAGCATGCATCATCGTTAGCTTCGCCGCCCACACCTTCGAGTTTGTCTTGCCATATCCCAGCTCATTATCCCACGATTTTTCTCATTTCATTGCCCACGTTTTTTCCACCGATGAGGCCTTGGCAGCAGTGGTGTCATGCCATGCCCATGCTGGTTGTGTGGCTCGCTCATTGCTAACGGGTGACGATCATGTCGTCGATCGCACTGCGCAACGAGTCCGCCAAGCCAAACCTGGGCGTCGGGATCCAGCACTGCATCCGTTGTCTCGAGGGCAAGCGACGAAACACTCCCCATGCTCAAAATCTCCCCAGCGATTTGGCCCTCGCATAACATGCATCATCGTTAGCTTCGCCGCACGCACCGTCGAGTTTGTCTAGCCACATCTAAGATCATTATCCCATGATTTTTCTCATTTCGTTGCCCACGTTTTTCCCACCGATGAGGCCTTGGCAGCAGGGGTGTCACGCCTTTCCCAAGCTAGCCGTTGGTTTGCTCATTGCTAACGGTCGACGATCGTGTCATCGATCGCGCTGCGCAACGATTCCGCCAAGGCAATCCTGGGCGTCGGGATCCAGCCCTGCATCTGTCGCCTCGAGGGCAAGCGACGAAGCACTCCGCATGCTCGAAATCACCCAGCGATTTGGCCCTCGCGTAGCATGCATCATCGTTAGCTTCGCCGCCCACACCTTCGAGTTTGTCTTGCCATATCCCAGCTCATTATCCCACCATTTTTCTCATTTCGTTGCCCACGTTTTTTCCACCGATGAGGCCTTGGCAGCAGGGGAGTCACACCTTGCCCAGGCTGGCCATATGGCTCGCTCATTGCTAACGGTCCACGATCTTGTCATCGATCGCGCTGCGCAATGAGTCCGTCGAGGCAAGGCTGGGCGTCGGGATCCAGCCCCGCATCTGCCGCCTCAAGGGCCTGTGACGAAGCACTCCGCATGCTCAAAATCCCACCAGCGATTTGGCCCTCGCGTAGCATGCATCATCATTAGCTTCGTCGCCCACACCTTCGAGTTTATCTTGCCATATCCCAGCTCATTATCCCACGATTTTTCTCATTTCGTTGCCCACGTTTTTCCCACCGATGAGGCTTTGGCAGCAGGGGTGTCACGCCTTGCTCAGGCTTGCCACATCACTCCCTCATTGCTAACGGCTGACGATCGTGTCGCTTATTGTGCTGCGCAACGAGTCCGCAAAGACAAGCATGGGCGTCGGGATCCAGCCTCGCGTCTGCTGGCTCGAGGTCCTGTGACGAAGCACTCCGCATGCTCAAAATCCCCCCAGCGATTGGGCCCTCGCGTAGCATGCCTCATCATTAGCTTTGTCGCCCACACCGTCGAGCTTGTGTAGCCACATCCCAACTCATTATCCCACGATTTCTCTTATTTCGTTGCCCACGTTATTTCCACCGATGAGGCCGTGGCAGCAGGGGCGTCACGCCTTGCCCAGGCTGGCCATATGGCTCGCTCATTGCTAACAGCCGATTGACGCGGCGCAACGAGTCCGCCAAGGCAAGCCTGTGCGTCGGGATGCAGCTCCGCATCCGCCGCCTCAAGGGCTTGCGACGGAACACTCCGCATACTCGAAATCCCCCCAGCTATTTGGCCCTCGCGTAGCATGCATCATCGTTACCTTCGTCGCCCACACCGTCGAGTTTGTCTAGCCATATCCCAGCCCATTATCCCACGATTTTTCTCATTCGTTGCCCAAGATTTTCCCACCGATGAGGCCTTGGCAGCAGTGGTGTCATGCCCTACCCATGCTGGCTGTGTGGCTCGCTCATTGCTAACGGGTGACGATCATGTCGTCGATCGCACTGCGCAACGAGTCCGCCAAGCCAAACCTGGGCGTCGGGATCCAGCACTGCATCCGTTGTCTCGAGGGCAAGCGATGAAGCACTCCCCATGCTCGAAATCCTCCCCTGCCACTGGCTTTCGTCAAACATGCATCATCGTTGCTTCGCCGCACGCAAAGTCGAGTTTGTCTATGCCACATCTAAGCTCATTATCCAGGATTTCACATTTCGTTGCCCACGTTTTCCCACGATGAGGCCTCGCACCGCAGGGGTGTCAAGCCCTTCCCATGCCTAAAACGTTTTTGGATTGCCCATTGCTAACGACGTTTTTTTTTTACGTTTTTTTTTTTGATTAGGCGTCAATCGATCGCGCTGCGCAACGATTCCGCCAAGGCAAGCCTGTGCGTCGGGATGCAGCCCCGCATCCGCCGCCTCAAGGGCTTGCGACGGAACACTCCGCATACTCGAAATCCCCCCAGCTATTTGGCCCTCGCGTAGCATGCATCATCGTTACCTTCGTCGCCCACACCGTCGAGTTTGTCTAGCCATATCCCAGCCCATTATCCCACGATTTTTCTCATTTCGTTGCCCATGTTTTTCCCACCGATGAGGCCTTGGCAGCAGGGGCGTCATGCCCTGCCCATGCTGGCTGTGTGGCTCGCTCATTGCTAACGGGTGACGATCATGTCGTCGATCGCACTGCGCAACGAGTCCGCCAAGCCAAACCTGGGCGTCGGGATCCAGCACTGCATCCGTTGTCTCGAGGGCAAGCGATGAAGCACTCCCCATGCTCAAAATCTCTCTAGCGATTTGGCCCTCGCATAACATGCATCATCGTTAGCTTCGCCGCACGCACCGTCGAGTTTGTCTAGCCACATCTAAGCTCATTATCCCATGATTTTTCTCATTTCGTTGCCCACCTTTTTCCCACCGATGAGGCCTTGGCAGCAGGGGTGTCACGCCTTTCCCATGCTAGCCGTTGGTTTGCTCATTGCTAACGGCCGACGATCGTGTCATCGATCGCGCCGCGCAACGATTCCCCCAAGGCAATCCTGGGCGTCGGGATCCAGCCCTGCATCTGTCGCCTCGAGGGCAAGCGACGAAGCACTCCGCATGCTCGAAATCACCCCAGCGATTTGGCCGTCGCGTAGCATGCATCATCGTTAGCTTCGCCGCCCACACCTTCGAGTTTGTCTTGCCATATCCCAGCTCATTATCCCAAGATTTTTCTCATTTCGTTGCCCACGTTTTTTCCACCGATGAGGCCTTGGCAGCAGGGGAGTCACACCTTGCCCAGGCTGGCCATATGGCTCGCTCATTGCTAACCGTCCACGATCGTGTCATCGATCGTGCTGCGCAACGAGTCCGTCAAGGCAAGGCTGGGCGTCGGGATCCAGCCCCGCATCCGTCGCCTCGAGGGCCTGTGACGAAGCACTCCGCATGCTCAAAATCCCACCAGCGATTTGGCCCTCGCGTAGCATGCAACATCATTAGCTTCGCCGCCCACACCGTCGAGCTTGTGTAGCCACATCCCAACTCATTATCCCACGATTTTTCTCATTTCTTTGCCCACGTTTTTCCCACCGATGAGGCTTTGGCAGCAGGGGTGTCACACCTTGCTCACGCTGGCCACATCACTCCCTCATTGCTAACGGTTGACGATCGTGTCGCTAATTGTGCTGCGCAACGAGTCCGCAAAGACAAGCATGGGCGTCGGGATCCAGTCTCGCGTCTGCTGGCTCGAGGTCCTGTGACAAAGCACTCCGCATGCTCAAAATCCCCCCAGCGATTGGGCCCTCGCGTAGCATGCCTCATCATTAGCTTCGCCGCACACACCGTCGAGCTTGTGTAGCCACATCCCAGCTCATTATCCCATGATTTCTCTTATTTTGTTGCCCACGTTTTTCCCACCTATGAGGCCGTGGCAGCAGGGGCGTCACGCCTTGCCCAGGCTGGCCATATGGCTCGCTCATTGCTAACGGCCGACGATCGTGTCGTCGATCGCGCTGCGCAACGAGTCCGCCAAGGCAAGCCTGTGCGTCGGGATGCAGCCTCGCATCCGTCGCCTCAAGGGCTTGCCACGAAACACTCCGCATACTCGAAATCCGCCCAGCTATTTGGCCCTCGCGTAGCATGCATCATCGTTAGCTTCGCCGCCCACACTGTCGAGTTTGTCTAGCCACATCCCAGCCCATTATCCCATAATTTTTGTCATTTCGTTGCCCATGTTTTTCCCACAGATGAGGCCTTGGCAGCAGGGGTGTCATGCCCTGCCCATGCTGGCTGTGTGGCTCGCTCATTGCTAACTGGTGACGATTATGTCGCCGATCGCATTGTGCAACGAGTCCGCCAAGCCAAACTTGGGCGTCGGGATCCAGCACTGCATCCGTTGTCTTGAGGGCAAGCGATGAAACACTCCCCATGCTCAAAATCTCCCCAGCGATTTGGCCCTCGCATAACATGCATCATCGTTAGCAATGAGCGAGCCACATGGCCAGCATGGGCAGAGTATGACACCCCTGCTGCCAAGGCCTCGTCGGTGGAAAAAACGTGGGCAACGAAATGAGAAAAATCGTGGGATAATGAGCTAGGATGTGGCAAGACAAACTCGAAGGTGTGGGCGGCGAAGCTAACGATGATGCATGCTACGCGAGGGCCAAATCGCTGGGGTGATTTCGAGCATGCGGATTGCTTCATCGCTTGCCCTCGAGGCGACGAATGCAAGGCTGGATCCCTACGCCCAGGATTGCCTTGGCGGAATCGTTGCGCAGCGCGATCGATGACACAATCGTCGGCCGTTAGCAATGAGCGAGCCAACGGCTAGCATAGGCAAGGCGTGACACCCCTGCTGCCAAGGCCTCATCGGTGGGAAAAACGTGGGCAAAAAAATGGGAAAAATCATGGGATAATGAGCTTAGATGTGGCTAGACAAACTCGACGGTGCGTTCGGCGAAGCTAACGATGATGCATGTTATGCGAGGGCCAAATCGCTGGGGAGATTTCGAGCATGCGGAGTCCTTCGTCGCTTGCCCTCGAGACGACGGATGCAGGGCTGGATCCCGACGCCCAGGTTTGGCTTGGCGGACTCGTTGCGCAGTGCGATCGATGACACGATCGTCACCCGTTAGCAATGAGCGAGCCACACGGCCAGCATGGGTAGAGCATGACACCCCTGCTGCGAAGGCCTCGTCGATCGCGCTGCGCAACGAGTCCGCCAAGGCAAGCCTGTGCGTCGGGGTGCAGCCCCGCATCCGCCGCCTGAAGGGCTTGCGACGAAACACTCCGCATACTCGAAATCCCCCCAGCTATTTGGCCCTCGCGTAGCATGCATCATCGTTACCTTCGCCGCCCACACCGTCGAGTTTGTCTAGCCGCATCCCAGCCCATTATCCCACGATTTTTCTCATTTCGTTGCCCATGTTTTTCCCACTGATGAGGCCTTGGCAGCAAGGGTGTCATGCCCTGCCCATGCTGGCCGTGTGGCTCGCTCATTGCTAACGGGTGACGATCGAGTCGTTGATCGCACTGCGCAATGAGTCCGCCAAGCCAAACCTGGGCGTCGGGATCTTGCCCTGCATCTGTCGTCTCGAGGGCAAGCGACGAAGCACTCCGCATGCTCGAAATCTCCCCAGCGATTTAGCCCTCGCATAACATGCATCATCGTTAGCTTCGCCGCACACACCGTCGACTTTGTCTAGCAACATCTAAGCTCATTGTCCCATGATTTTTCTCATTTCGTTGCCCACGTTTTTCCCACCGATGAGGCCTTGGCAGCAGGGGTGTCACGCCTTGCCCATGCTAGCCGTTGGCTCGCTCATTGCTAACGGCTGACGATCGTGTCGCCGATTGTGCTGCGCAACGAGTCCGCAAAGACAAGCCTGGGCGTCGGGATCCAGCCCCGCGTCCGCTGGCTCGAGGGCCTGGGACGAAGCACTCCACATGCTCAAAATCCCCCCAGCGATTGGGCCCTCGCGTAGCATGCCTCATCATTAGCTTCGCCGCCCACACCGTCGAGCTTGTGTAGCCACATCCCAGCTCATTATCCCACGATTTTTCTTATTTTGTTGCACATGTTTTTCCCATCGATGAGACTGTGGCAGCAGGGGTTTCACGCCTTGCCCAGGCTGCCATATGGCTTGCTCATTGCTAACGGTCGACGATCGTGTCGTCGATCGCGCTGCACAACGAGTCCTCCAAGGCAAGCCTGTGCGTCGGGGTGCAGCCCCGCATCCGCCGCCTCAAGGGCTTGTGACGAAACACTCACCATCCTCGAAATCCCCCCAGCTATTTGGCCCTCGCGTAGCATGCATCATCGTTAGCTTCGCCGCCCACACCGTCGAGTTTGTCTAGCCACATCCCAGCCCATTATCCCACGATTTTTCTCATTTCGTTACCCATGTTTTTCCCACCGATGAGGCCTTAGCAGCAGGGGTGTCATGCTCTACCCATGCTGGCCGTGTGGCTCGCTCATTGCTAACGGGTGACGATCGTGTCATCGATCGCACTGCGCAATGAGTCCGCCAAGCAAAACCTGGGCGTCGGGATCCAGCCCTGCATCCGTCGTCTCGAGGGCAAGCGACGAAGGACTCCGCATGCCCGAAATCTCCCCAGCGATTTGGCCCTCGCATAACATGCATCATCGTTAGCTTCGCCGAACGCACCGTCGAGTTTGTCTAGCCAAGCTCATTATCCCACGATTTTTCTCATTTCGTTGCCCACCTTTTTCCCACCGATGAGGCCTTGGCAGCAGGGGTGTCACGCCTTGCCCATGCTAGCCGTTGGCTCGCCCATACTAACGGTCGACGATAGTGTCGCCAATTGTGCTGCGCAACGATTCCGCAAAGACAAGCCTGGGCGACGGGATCCAACCCCTCATCCGCTGGCTCGAGGGCCTGTGACGAAGCACTCCGCATGCTCAAAATCCCTCCAGCGATTGGGCCCTCGCGTAGCATGCCTCATCATTAGCTTCGCCGCCCACACCGTCGAGCTTGTGTAGCCACATCCCAGCTCATTATCCCATGGTTTTTCTCATTTCTTTGCCTACGTTTTTCCCACCGATGAGGCTTTGGCAGTAGGGGTGTCATGCCTTGCTCTGGCTGGCCAGATCACTCCCTCATTGCTAACGGCTGACAATCGTGTCGCCGATTGTGCTGCGCAACTAGTCCGCAAAGACAAGCCTGGGCGTCGGGATCCAGCCCCGCGTCCGCTGGCTCGAGGGCCTGTGACGAAGCACTCCACATGCTCAAAATCCCCCCAGCGATTGGGCCCTTGCGTAGCATGCCTCATCATTAGCTTCGTCGCCCACACCGTCGAGCTTGTGTAGCCATATCCCAGCTCATTATCCCTCGATTTTTCTTATTTTGTTGCCCACATTTTTCCCACCGATGAGGCCGTGGCAGCAGGGGTGTCACGCCTTGCCCAGGCTGGCCATATGGCTCGCTCATTGCTAACGGTCGACGATCGTGTCGTCGATCTCGCTGCGCAACGAGTCCGCCAAGGCAAGCCTGTGCGTCGGGATGAAGCCCCGCATCCACCGCCTCAAGGGCTTGTGACGAAACACTTCGCATACTCGAAATCCCCCCAGCTATTTGGCCCTCGCGTAGCATGCATCATTGTTAGCTTTGTCGCTCACAACGTCGAGTTTGTCTAGCCATATCCCAGCCCATTATCCCACGATTTTTCTCATTTCGTTTCCCATGTTTTTACCACCGATGAGGCCTTGGCAGGAGGGGTGTCATGCTCTGCCCATGCTGGCCATGTGGCTCGCTCATTGCTAACGACTGACGATCGTGTCGTCGATCGCACTGCGCAATGAGTCCGCCAAGCGAAACCTGGACGTCGGGATCTTGCCTTGCATCCGTCGTCTCGAGGGCAAGTGACGAAGCACTCTGCATGCTCGAAATCTCCCCAGCGATTTGGCCCTCGCATAACATGCATCATCGTTAGCTTTGCCGCACACACCGTCGAGTTTGTCTAGCCACATCTAAGCTCATTATCCCACGATTTTTCTCATTTCGTTGCCCATATTTTTCCCACCGATGAGGCCTTGGCTGCAAGGGTGTCATACTCTGCCCATGCTGGCCGTGTGGCTCGCTGATTGCTAACGGGTGATGATCGTGTCATCGATCGCACTGCACAACGAGTCCGCCTAGCGAAACCGGGGCGTCGGGATCGAACCCTGCATCCGTCGTCTCGAGGGCGAGCGACGAAGCACTCCCCATGCTCGAAATCTCCCCAGCGATTTGGCCCTCGCGTAGCATGCATCATCGTTAGCTTCGCCGCCCACACCATCGAGCTTGTGTAGCCACATCCCAGCTCATTATCCCACGATTTTTCTCATTTGGTTGCCCACGTTTTTTCAACCGATGAGGCCTGGGCAGCAGGGGTGTCACACCTTGCCCAGGCTGGCCATATGGCTCGCCCAATGCTAACGGTCCACGATCGTGTCATCGATCGCGCTGCGCAACGAGTCCGCCGAGGCAAGCCTGGGCGTCGGGATCCAGCCCCGCATCCGCCGCCTCGAGGGCCTGTGACGAAGCACTCCGCATGCTCAAAATCCCACCAGCGATTTGGCCCTCGCGTAGCATGCATCATCATTAGCTTCGCCGCCCACACCGTCGAGCTTGTGTAGCTACATCCCAGCTCATTATCCCACGATTTTTCTCATTTCTTTGCCAACTTTTTTCCCACCGATGACGCTTTGGCAGCAGGGGTGTAACGCCTTGCTCAGGCTGGCCAAATCGCTCCCTCATTGCTAACGGTTGACGATCTTGTCGCCGATTGTGCTGCGCAACGAGTCCATAAAGACAAGCCTGGGCGTCGATCCAGCCCCGCGTCCGCAGGCTCGAGGGCCTGTGACGAAGCACTCCGCATGCTCAAAATCCCCCCAGCGATTTGGCCCTCGCGTAGCATGCCTCATCATTAGCTTCATCGCCCACACCGTCGAGCTTTTGTAGCCACATCCCAGCTCATTATCCCACGATTTTTCATATTTCGTTGCCCATGTTTTTTCCACCGATGAGGCCGTGGCAGTAGGGGTGTCACGCCTTGCCCAGGCTGGCCATATGGCTCGCTCATTGCTAACGGCCGACGATCCTGTCGTCGATCGCGCTGCGCAATGAGTTCGCCAAGGCAAGCCTGTGCGTCGGGATGCAGCCCCGCATCCGCCGCCTCAAGGACTTGCGATGAAACACTCCGCATACTCGAAATCCCCCCGGCTATTTGGCCCTCGCGTAGCATGCATCATCGTTAGCTTCACCGCCCACACCGTCGAGTTTGTCTAGCCACATCCCAGCCCATTATCCCACGATTTTTCTCATTTCGTTGCCTATGTTTTTCCCACCGATGAGGCCTTGGTAGCAGGGGTGTCATGCCCTGCCCATTCTGGCCGTGTGGCTCGCTCATTGCTAACGGGTGACGATCGTGTCGTCGATCGCACTGCGCAACGAGTCCGCCAAGCCAAACCTGGGTGTCGTGATCCAACCCTGCATTCGTCGTCTCGAGGGCAAGCGACGAAGCACTCCCCATGCTCGAAATCTCCCCAGCGATTTGGCCATCGCATAACATGCATCATCGTTATCTTCGCCGCACGCACCGTCGAGTTTGTCTAGCCACATCTAAGCTCATTATCCCATGATTTTTCTCATTTCGTTGCCCACGTTTTTTCCATCGATGAGGCCTTGGCAGCAGGGGTGCCACGCCTTGCCCAAGCTAGCCGTTGGCTCGCTCATTGCTAACGGCCGACGATCGTGTCATCGATCGCGCTGTGCAACGATTCCGCCAAGGCAATCCTGGGCGTCGGGATCCAGCCCTGCATCTGTCGCCTCGAGGGCAAGCGACAAAGCACTCCGCATGCTCGTAATCACCCCAACGATTTGGCCCTCGCGTAGCATGCATCATCGTTAGCTTCGCCGCCCACACCGTCAAGTTTGTCTAGCCACATCCCAGCCCATTATCCCACGATTTTTCTCATTTCGTTGCCCATGTTTTTTCCACCGATGAGGCCTTGGCAGCAGGGGTGTCATGCCCTGCCCATGCTGGCCGTGTGGCCCGCTGATTGCTAACAGGTGACGATCGTGTCGTCGATCGCACTGCGCAACGAGTCTGCCAAGCCAAACCTGGGCGACGGGATCCAGCCCTGCATCCGTCATCTCGAGGGCAAGCGACGAAGAACTCCCCATGCTCGAAATCTCCCCAGCGATTTGGCCCTCGCGTAGCATGCATCATCCTTGGCTTCGCCGCCCACACCGTCGAGCTTGTGTAGCCACATCCCAGCTCATTATCCCACGATTTTTCTCATTTGGTTGCCCACGTTTTTTCAACCGATGAGGCCTTGGCAGCAGGGGTGTCACACCTTGCCCAGGCTGGCCATATGGCTCGCTCATTGCTAACGGTCCACGATCGTGTCATCGATCGCGTTGCGTAACGAGTCTGCCGAGGCAAGGCTGGGCGTCGGGATCCAGCCCCGCATCCGCCGCCTCGAGGGCCTGTGACGAAGCACTCCGCATGCTCAAAATCCCACCAGCAATTTGGCCCTCGCGTAGCATGCATCATCATTAGCTTCGCCGCCCACACAGTCGAGCTTGTATAGCCACATCCCAGCTCATTATCCCACGATTTTTCTCATTTCTTTGCCCACGTTTTGCCCACCGATGAGGCTTTGGCAGCAGGGGTGTCACGCCTTGCTCAGGTTGGCCACATCGCTCCCTCATTGCTAACGGCTGACGATCGTGTCGCTCATTATGCTGCGCAACGAGTCCGCAAAGACAAGCATGGGCGTCGGGATGCAGCCTCGCGTCTGCTGGCTCGAGGTCCTGTGACGAAGCACTCCGCATGCTCAAAATCCCCCCAGCGATTGGGCCATCGCGTAGCATGCCTCATCATTAGCTTCGCCGCCCACACCGTCGAGCTTGTGTAGCCACATCCCAGCCCATTATCCCACGATTTTTCATATTTCGTTGCTCACGTTTTTCCCACCGATGAGGCCGTGGCAGCAGGGGTGTCACGCCTTGCCCAGGCTGGCCATATGGCTCGCTCATTGCTAACGGCCGACGATTGTGTCGTCGATCTCGCTGCGCAACGAGTCCGCCAAGGCAAGCCTGTGCGTCGGGATGCAGCCCCGCATCCGCCGCCTCAAGGGCTTGTGACGAAACACTTCGCATGTTTTTCCCACCGATGAGGCCTTGCAGCAGGGGTGTCATGCAATATCCATGTTGGCCGTGTCGCTCGCTCATTGCTAACGGGTGACGATCGTGTCATCGATCGCACTGCGCAACGAGTCCGCCAAGCCAAACCTGGGCGTCGGGATCCAGCCCTGCATCCGTCGTCTCGAGGGCAAGCGACGAAGGACTCCGCATGCTCGAAATCTCCCCAGCGATTTGGCCCTCGCATAACATGCATCATCGTTAGCTTCGCCGAACGCACCGTCGAGTTTGTCTAGCCACATCTAAGCTCATTATCCCATGATTTTTCTCATTTTTTTGCCCACGATTTTCCCACCGATGAGGCCTTGGCAGCAGGGGTGTCACGCCTTGCCCATGCTAGCCGTTGGCTCGCTCATTGCTAACGGTCGACGATCGTGTCATTGATCGCGCTGCGCAACGATTCCGCCAAGGCAATCCTGGGCGTAGGGATCCAGCCTTGCATCCGTCGCCTCGAGGGCAAGCGATGAAGCACTCCGCATGCTCGAAATCACCCCAGCGATTTGGCCTTCGCGTAGCATGCATCATCGTTAGCTTCGTCGCCCACACCTTCGAGTTTGTCTTGCCACATCCCAGCTCATTATCCCACGATTTTTCACATTTCGTTGCCCACGTTTTTTCCACCGATGAGGCCTTGGCAGCAGGGGTGTCACACCTTGCCCAGGCTGGCCATATGGCTCGCTCATTGCGAACGGTCGACGATCATGTCGTTGATCGCGCTGCGCAACGAGTCCGCCGAGGCAAGCCTGGGCATCGGGATCCAGCCCCGCATTCGCCGCCTCGAGGGCCTGTGATGAAGCACTCCGCATGCTCAAAATCCCACCAGTGATTTGGCCCTCGCGTAGCATGCATCATCCTTAGCTTCGCCGCCCACACCGTCGAGCTTGTGTAGCCACATCCTAGCTCATTATCCCACGATTTTTCTCATTTGGTTGCCCACGTTTTTTCAACCGATAAGGCCTTTGCAGCAGGGGTGTCACACCTTGCCCAGGCTGGCCATATGGCTCGCTCATTGCTAACGGTCCACGATCATGTCATCGATCGCGCTGCGCAACGAGTCCGCCGAGGCAAGGCTATGCGTCAGGATCCAACCCCGCATCCGCCGCCTCGAGGGCCTGTGATGAAGCACTCCGCATGCTCAAAATCCCACCAGCTATTTGGCCCTCGCGTAGCATGCATCATCATTAGCTTCGCCGCCCACACTGTCGAGCTTGTGTATACACATCCCAGCTCATTATCCCACGATTTTTCTCATTTTTTTGCCCACGTTTTTCCCACTGATGAGGCTTTGGCAGCAGGGGTGTCACGCCTTGCTCAGGCTGGCCATATCGCTCCCTCATTGCTAACGGCTAACGATCGTGTCACTAATTGTGCTGCGCAACGAGTCCGCAAAGACAAGCCTGGGCGTCGGAATCCAGCCCCGCGTCCGCTGGCTCGAGGGCCTGTGACGAAGTGCTCCGCATGCTCAAAATCCCCCCAGCGATTGGGCCCTCGTGTAGCATGCCTCATCATTAGCTTCGCCGCCCACACCGTCGAGCTGGTGTAGCCACATCCCTGCTCATTATCCCACGATTTTTCTAATTTTGTTGCCCACGTTTTTTCCACCGATGAGGCCGTGGCAGCAGGGGTGTCACACCTTGCCCAGGCTGGCCATAAGGCTCGCTCATTGCTAACGGTCGATGATCGTGTCGTCGATCGCGCTGCGCAACGAGTCTGCCAAGGCAAGCCTGTGCGTCGGGATGCAGCCCTGCATCCGACGCCTCAAGGGCTTGTGACGAAACACTTCGCATACTCGAAATCCCCCCAGCCATTTGGCCCTCGCGTAGCATGCATCATTGTTAGCTTCGCCGCCCACAACGTCGAGTTTGTCTAGCCATATCCCAGCCCATTATCCCACGATTTTTCTCATTTCGTTTCCCTTGTTTTTACCACAGATGAGGCCTTGGCAGGAGGGGTGTCATGCCTGGCCCATGCTGGCCATGTGGCTCGCTCATTGCTAACGACAGACGATCGTGTCGTCGATCGCACTGCGCAACGAGTCCGCCAAGCGAAAGCTGGGCGTCGGGATCTTGCCTTGCATCCGTCGTCTCGAGGGCAAGCGACAAAGCACTCTGCATGCTCGAAATCTCCCCAGCGATTTGGCCCTCGCATAACATACATCATCGTTAGCTTCGCCGCACGCACTGTCGAGTTTGTCTAGCCACATCTAAGCTCATTCTCCCATGATTTTTCTCATTTCGTTGCCCACGTTTTTCCCACCGATGAGGCCTTGGCAGCAGAGGTGTCACGCCTTGCCCATGCTAGCCGTTGGCTCGATCATTGCTAACGGCCGACGATCGTGTCGTTGATCGCGCTGCGCAACGAGACCGCCGAGGCAAGGCTGGGCGTCGAGATCCAGCCCCGTATCCGCCACCTCGAGGGCCTGTGACGATGCACTCCGCATGCTCAAAATCCCACCAGCGATTTGGCCCTCGCGTAGCATGCATCATCATTAGCTTCGCCGCCCACACCGTCGAGCTTGTGTAGCCACATCCCAGCTCATTATCCCATGATTTTTCTCATTTCTTTGCCGACGTTTTTCCCACCGATGAGGCTTTGGCAGTAGGGGCGTGACACCTTGCTCAGGCTGGCCATATCACTCCCTCATTGCTAACGGCTGACGTTCGTGTTGCCGATTGTGCTGCGCAATGAGTCCGCAAAGACAAGCCTGGGCGTCGGGATTCAGCCCCGCATCCGCCGCCTCAAGGGCCTGTGACGAAGCACTCCGCGTGCTCAAAATCCCACCAGCTATTTGGCCCTCGCGTAGCATGCCTCATCATTAGCTTCGCCGCCCACACCGTCGAGCTTGTGTAGCCGCATCCCAGCTCATTATCCCACGATTTTTCTTATTTCATTGCCCACGTTTTTTCCATCGATGAGGCCGTGGCAGCAGGGGTGTCATGCCTTGCCCAGGCTGGCCATATGGCTCGCTCATTGCTAACGGTCGACGATCGTGTCGTCGATTGCGCTGCGCAACGAGTCTGCCAAGGCAAGCCTGTGCGTCGGGATGCAGCCTCGCATCCGCCACCTCAAGGGGTTGCGACGAAACACTCCGCATACTCGAAATCCCCCCAGCTATTTGGCCCTCGCGTAGCATGCATCATCGTTAGCTTCGCCGCCCACACCTTCGAGTTTGTCTTGCCACATCCCAACTCATTATCCCACGATTTTTCTCATTTCGTTGCCCATGCTTTTCCCACCGACGAGGCCTTGGCAGCAGGGGTGTCATGCCCTGCCCATGCTGGCCGTGTGGCTCGCTCATTGTTAACAGGTGACGATCGTGTCGTCGATCGCACTGCGCAACGAGTCTGCCAAGCCAAACCTGGGCATCGGGTTCCAGCCCTGCATCCGTCGTCTCGAGGGCAAGCGACGAAGCACTCCACATGCTCGAAATCTCCCCAGCGATTTGGCCCTCGCATAACATGCATCATCGTTAGCTTCGCCGCACGCACCGTCGAGTTTGTCTAGCCACATCTAAGCTCATTATCCCATGATTTTTCTCATTCCGTTGCCCACATTTTTCCCACCGATGAGGCCTTGGCAGCAGAGGTGTCACGCCTTGCCCATGCTAGCCGTTGGCTCGCTCATTGCTAACGGCCGACGATCGTGTCATCGATCGCGCTGCGCAACGATTTCGCCAAGGCAATCCTGGGCGTCGGGATCCAGCCCTGCATCCGTCACCTCGAGGGCAAGCGACGAAGCACTCCGCATGCTCGAAATCACCCCAGCGATTTAGCCCTCGCGTAGCATGCATCATCGTTAGCTTCGTCGCCCACAAAGTCGACTTTGTCTAGCCACATCCCAGCCCATTATCCCATGATTTTTCTCATTTCGTTGCCCATGTTTTTCCCACCGATGAGGCCTTGGCAGCAGGGGTATCAAGCCTAGCCCATGCTGGCCGTGTGGCTCGCTCATTGCTATCGGGTGACGATCGTGTCGTCGATCGCACTGCGCAACGAGTCCGCCAAGCCAAACCTGGGCGACGAGATCCAGCCCTGCATCCGTTGTCTCGAGGGCAAGCGACGAAGCACTCCGCATGCTCGAAATCTCCCCAGCGATTTGGCCCTCGCATAACATACATCATCGTTAGCTTCGCCGCACACACTGTCGAGTTTGCCTAGCCACATCCCAACTCATTATCCCACGATTTTTCTCATTTCGTTGCCCACGTTTTTTCCACCGATGAAGCCTTGGCAACAGGGGTGTCACACCTTGCCCAGGATGGCCATGTGGCTCGCTCATTGCGAACGGTCGACGATCGTGTCGTTGATCGCACTGCGCAACGAGTCCACCGAGGCAAGCTTGGGCGTCAGGATCCAGCCTCGCATCCGTCGCCTCGAGGGCCCTGTGACGAAGCACTCCGCATGCTCAAAATCCCACCAGCGATTTGGCCCTCGCGTAGCATGCATCATCTTTAGCTTCGTCGCCCACACCGTCGAGCTTGTGTAGCCACATCCCAGCTCATTATCCCACGATTTTTCTCATTTCTTTGCCCACGTTTTTCCCACCGATGAGGCTTTGGCAGCAGGGGTGTCACGCCTTGCTCAGGCTGGCCATATCGCTGCCTCATTGCTAACGGCTGACGATCTTGTTGCCGATTGTGCTGCGCAACGTGTCCATAAAGACAAGCCTGGGCGTCGATCCAGCCCCGCGTCCATTGGATCGAGGGCCTGTGACGGAGCACTCCGCATGCTCAAAATCCCCCCAGCGATTGGGCCGTCGCGTAGCATGCATCATCCTTAGCTTCGCCGCCCACACCGTCGAGCTTGTGTAGCCACATCCCAGCTCATTATCCCACGATTTTGCTTATTTCTTTGCCCACGTTTTTCCCACCGATGAGGCTTTGGCAGCAGGGGTGTCACGCCTTGCTCAAGCTGGCCATATCGCTCCCTCATTGCTAACGGCTGACAATCGTGTCGCCGATTGTGCTGCGCAACGAGTCCGCAGAGGCAAGCCTGGGCGTAGGGAACCAGCCCCGCGTCCGCTGGCTCAATGGCCTGTGACAAAGCACTCCGAATGCTCAAAATCCCCCCAGCGATTGGGCCCTCGCGTAGCATGCCTCATCATTAGCTTCGCCGCCCACACAATCGAGCTTGTGTAGCCACATCTCAGCTCATTATCCCACGATTTTTCTTATTTCGTTGCCCACGTTTTTCCCACCGATGAGGCCGTGGCAGCAGGGGTGTCACACCTTGCCCAGGCTTGCCATATGGCTCGCTCATTGCAAACGGCCGACGATTGTGTCGTCGATCGCGCTACGCAAGGAGTCCGCCAAGGCAAGCCTATGCGTCGGGATGCAGCCCCGCGTCCGCCGCCTAAAGGGCTTGCGACGAAACACTCCGCATACTCGAAATCCCCCCAGCTATTTGGCCCTCGCGTAGCATGCATCATTGTTAGCTTCGCCGCCCACACCGTCGAGCTTGTGTAGCCACATCCCAGCTCATTATCCCACGATTTTTCTCATTTCGTTGCCCACGTTTTTTCCACCGATGAGGCCTTGGCAGCAGGGGTGTCACCCATTGCCCAGGCTGGCCATATGGCTCGCTCATTGCTAACGGTCGACGATCGTGTCGTTGATCGCGTTGCGCAACGAGTCCGCCGAGGCAAGGCTGCGCGTTGGGATCTAGCCCCGTATCCGCCGCCTCGAGGGCCTGTGACGAAGCACTCCGCATGCTCAAAATCCCACCAGCGATTTGGCCCTCGCGTAGCATGCATCATCATTAGCTTCGCCGCCAACTCTTTCGAGCTTGTGTAGCCAAATCCCAGCTCATTATCCCACGATTTTTCGCATTTCTTTGCCCACGTTTTTCCCACCGCTGAGGCTTTGGCAGCAGGGGTGTCACGCCTTGCTCAGGCTGGCCATATCGCTCCCGCATTGCTAACGGTTGACGATTGTGCTGCCGATTGTGCTGCGCAATGGGTCCGCAAAGACAAGCCTGGGCGTCGGGATCCATCCCCGCGTCCGCTGGCTCGAGGGCCTGTGACGAAGCACTCCGCATGCTCAAAATCCCCCCAGCGATTGGGCCCTCACGCAGCATGCCTCATCATTAGCTTCGCCGCCCACACCGTCGAGCTTGTGTAGCCACATCCCAGCTCATTATCCCACGATTTTGCTTATTTCGTTGCCCATATTTTTCCCACCGATGAGGCCATGGCAGCAGGGGTGTCACACCTTGCCCAGGCTGGCCATATGGCTCGCTCATTGCAAACGGCCGACGATCGTGTCGACGATCGCGCTGCGCAACGAGTCCGCCATGGCAAGCCTGTGCGTCGGGATGCAGCCCCGCATCCGTCTCCTCAAGGGCTTGCGACGAAACACTCCGCATACTCGAAATCCCCCCAGCTATTTGGCCCTCGCGTAGCATGCATCATCGTTAGCTTCGTCGCCCACACCGTCGAGTTTGTCTAGCCACTTCCCAGCCCATTGTCCCACGATTTTCCTCATTTTGTTGCCCAAGTTTTTCCCACCGATGAGGCCTTGGCAGTAGGGGTGTCATGCCTTGCCCATGCTGGCCGTGTGGCTCGCTCATTGCTAACGGGTGACGATCGTGTCGTCGATCGCACTGCGCAACGACTCCGCCAAGCCAAACCTGGGCGTCGGGTTCCAGCCCTGCATCCGTCGTCTCGAGGGCAAGCGATGAAGCACTCCGCATGCTCGAAATCTCCCCAGCGATTTGGCCCTCGCATAACATGCATCATCGTTAGCTTCGCCGCACGCACCATCGAGTTTGTCTAGCCACATCTAAGCTCATTATCCCATGATTTTTCTCATTCCGTTGCCCACGTTTTTCCCACCGATGAGGCCTTGGCAGCAGGGGTGTCACGCCTTGCCCATGCTAGCCGTTGGCTCGCTCATTGCTAACGGCCGACGATCGTGTCATCGATCGCGCTGCGCAACGATTTCGCCAAGGCAATCCTGGGCGTCGGGATCCAGCCCTGCAACCGTCGCCTCGAGGGCAAGCGACGAAGCACTCCGCATGCTCGAAATCACCCCAGCGATTTGGCCCTCGCGTAGCATGCATCGTCGTTAGCTTCACCGCCCACACCTTCGAGTTTGTCTTGCCACATCCCAGCTCATTATCCCACGATTTTTCTCATTTCGTTGCCCAAGTTTTTCACCGATGAGGCCTTGGCAGCAGGGGTGTCACACTTTGCCCAGGCTGGCCATATGGCTCGCTCATTGCTAACGGTCGACGATCGTGTCGTTGATCGCGCTGCGCAACGAGTCCGCCGAGGCAAGGCTGGGCGTCGGGATCCAGTCCCGCATCCGCCGCCTCGAGGGCCTGTGACGAAGCACTCCGCATGCTCAAAATCCCACCAGTGATTTGGCCCTCGCGTAGCATGCATCATCCTTCGCTTCGCCGCCCACACCGTCGAGCTTGTGTAGCCACATCCCAGCTCATTATCCCACGATTTTTCTCATTTCTTTGCCCACGTTTTTCCGACCGATGAGGCTTTGGCAGCAAGGGTGTCAAGCCTTGCTCAGGCTGGCCATATTCTTCCCTCATTGCTAACGGCTGACGATCGTGTTGCCGATTGTGCTGCGCAACGAGTCCGCAAAGACAAGCCTGGGCGTCGGGATCCAGCCCCGCGTCCGCTGGCTCGAGGGCCTGTAACGAAGCACTCCGCATGCTCAAAATCCCCCCAGCGATTGGGCCCTCGCGTAGCATGCCTCATCATTAGCTTCGCCGCCCACACCGTCGAGCTTGTGTAGCCACATCCCAGCTCATTATCCCACGATTTTTCTCATTTCTTTGCCCACGTTTTTCCCACCGATGAGGCTTTGGCAGCAGGGGAGTCACGCCTTGCTTAGGCTGGCCATATCGCTCCCTCATTGCTAACGGCTGACGATCGTGTCACCGATTGTGCTGCGCAACGAGTCCGCAAAGGCAAGCCTGGGCGTCGGGATCCAGCCCCACGTCTGCTGGCTCGAGGGCTTGTTACGAAGCACTCCGCATGCTCAAAATCCCCCCAGCGATTGGGCCCTCGCGTAGAATGCCTCATCATTAGCTTCGCCGCCCACACCGTCGAGCTTGTGTAGCCACATCCCAGCTCATTATCCCACGATTTTTCTTATTTCGTTGCCCATCGATGAGGCCCTGGCAGCAGGGGTGTCACGCCTTACCCAGGCTTGCCATATGGCTTGCTCATTGCTAACGGCCGACTATCGTGTCGTCGATCGCACTGCGCAACGAGTCTGCCAAGGCAAGCCTGTGCGTCGGGATGCAGCCCCGCATCTGCCGCCTCAAGGGCTTACGATGAAACATTCCCCATACTCGAAATCCCCCCACCTATTTGTCGCTCGCGTAGCATGTATCATCGTTAGCTTCGCCGCCCACACCGTCGAGGTTGTCTAGCCACATCCCAGCCCATTATCCCACGATTTTTCTCATTTCGTTGCCCATGTTTTTCCAACCGATGAGGCCTTGGCAGCAGAGGTGTCACACCTTGCCAATGCTAGCCGTTGGCTCGCTCATTGCTAACGGCCAACGATCGTGTCATCGATCGCGCTGCGCAACGATTCCGCCAAGGCAATCCTGGGCGTCGGGATCCAGCCCTACATCCGTCGACTCGAGGGCAAGCGACGAAGCACTCCGCATGCTCGAAATCACTCCAACGATTTGGTCCTCGGGTAGCATGCATCATCGTTAGCTTCACCGCCCACACCTTCGAGTTTGTCTTGCCACATCCCTGCTCATTATCCCACGATTTTTCTCATTTCGTTGCGCACGTTTTTTCCACCGATGAGGCTTTTGCAGGAGGGGTGTCACACCTTGCCCAGGCTGGCCATATGGCTCGCTCATTGCGAACGATCGACGATAGTGTCGTTGATCGCGCTGCGCAACCCGCCGAGGCAAGCCTGGGCGTCGGGATCCAGCCCCGCATCTGCCGCCTCGAGGGCCTGTGATGAAGCACTCCGCATGCTCACAATCCCACCAGTGATTTGACCCTCGCGTAGCATGCATCATCCTTTGCTTCGCCGCCCACACCGTCGAGCTTGTGTAGCCACATCCCAGCTCATTATCCCAAGATTTTTCTCATTTCGTTGCCCACGTTTTTTCCACCGATGAGGCCTTGGCAGCAGGGGTGTCACACCTTGCCCAGGCTGGCCATATGGCTCGCTCATTGCTAACGGTCGACGATAGTGTCGTTGATCGCGCTGCGCAACGAGTCCGCCGAGGCAAGCCTGGGCATCGGGATCCAGCCCCGCATCCGCCGCCTCGAGGGCCTGTGATGAAGCACTCCGCATGCTCACAATCCCACCAGTGATTTGACCCTCGCGTAGCACGCATCATCCTTTGCTTCGCCGCCCACACCGTCGAGCTTGTGTAGCCACATCCCAGCTCATTATCCCAAGATTTTTCTCATTTCGTTTCCCACGGTTTTTTCCACCGATGAGGCCTTGGCAGCAGGGGTGTCACCCCTTGCCCAGGCTGGCCATATGGCTCGCTCATTGCTAACGGTCGACGATCGTGTCGTTGATCGCGCTGCGCAACGAGTCCGCCGAGGCAAGGCTGGGCGTCGGGATCCAGTCCCGCATCCGCCGCCTCGAGGGCCTGTGACGAAGCACTCCGCATGCTCAAAATCCCACCAGCGATTTGGCCCTCGCGTAGCATGCATCATCATTAGCTTCGCCGCAAACTCCGTCAAGCTTGTGTAGCCACATCCCAGCTCATTATCCCACGATTTTTCTCATTTCTTTGCCCATGTTTTTCCCACCGATGAGGCTTTGGTAGCAGGGGTGTCACGCCTTGCTCAGGCTGGCCATATCGCTCCCTCATTGCTAAAGGTCGACGATCGTGTCGTTGATCGTGTTGCGCAACGAGTCCGCCGAGGCAAGGCTGGGCGTGGGATCCAGCCCCGTATCCGCCGCCTCGAGGGCCTGTGACGAAGCACTCCGCATGCTCAAAATCCCACCAGCGATTTGACCCTCGCGTAGCATGCATCATCCTTGCTTCAACGCCCACACCGTCGAGCTTGTGTAGCCACATCCCAGCTCATTATCCCATGATTTTTCTTATTTCGTTGCCCACGTTTTTCCCACCGATGAGGCCGTGGCGAAAGGGGTGTCACACCTTGCCCAGGCTGGCCATATGGCTCGCTCATTGCTAACGGCCGACGATCGTGTCGTCGATCGTGTTGCGCAACGAGTCCGCCGAGGCAAGGCTGGGCGTTGGGATCTAGCCCCGTATCCGCCGCCTCAAGGGCCTGTGACGAAGCACTCCGCATGCTCAAAATCTCACCAGCGATTTGGCCCTCGCGTAGCATGCATCATCATTAGCTTCGCCTCAAACTCCGTCGAGCTTGTGTAGCCACATCCCAGCTCATTATCCCACGATTTTTCTCATTTCTTTGCCCACGATTTTCCCACCGATGAGGCTTTGGCAGCAGGGGTGTCACGCCTTGCTCGGGCTGGCCATATCGCTCCCTCATTGCTAACGGTCGACGATCGTGACGTTGATCGTGTTGCGCAACGAGTCCGTCGAGGCAACGCTGGGCGTCTGGATCCAGCCCCGTATCCGCCGCCTCGAGGGCCTGTGACGAAGCACTCCGCATGCTCAAAATCCCACCAGCAATTTGACCCTCGCGTAGCATGCATCATCCTTAGCTTCGCCGCCCACACCGTCGAGCTTGTGTAGCCACATCCCAGCTCATTATCCCACGATTTTTCTTATTTCGTGGCCCACGTTTTTCCCACCGATGAGGCCGTGGCGGCAGGGGTGTCACACCATGCCCAGGCTGGCCATATGGCTTGCTCAGTGCTAACGGTCGACGATCGTGTCGTTGATCGTGTTGCGCAACGAGTCCACCGAGGCAAGGCTGGGCGTCGGGATCCAACCCCGTATCTGCCGCCTCGAGGGCCTGTGACGAAGCACTCCGCATGCTCAAAATCCCACCAGCGATTTGACCCTCGCGTAGCATGCATCATCCTTAGCTTCGCCGCTCACACCGTCGAGCTTGTGTAGCCACATCCCAGTTCATTATCCCACGATTTTTCTTATTTTGTTGCCCACGTTTTTCCCAACGATGAGGCCGTGGCGGCAGGGGTGTCACACCTTGCCCAGGCTGGCCATATGGCTCGCTCATTGCTAACGGTCGACGATCGTGTCGTTGATCGTGTTGCGCAACGAGTCCGCCGAGGCAAGGCTGGGCGTCGGGATCCAGCCCCGTATCCGCCGCCTCGAGGGCCTGTGACGAAGCACTCCGCATGCTCAAAATCCCACCAGCGATTTGGCCCTCGCGTAGCATGCATCATCATTAGCTTCGCCGTAAACTCCGTCAAGCTTGTGTAGCCACATCCCAGCTCATTATCCCACGATTTTTCTCATTTCTTTGCCCACGTTTTTCCCACCGATGAGGCTTTGGCAGCAGAGGTGTCACGCCTTGCTCAGGCTGGCCATATCGCTCCCTCATTGCTAAGGGTCGACGATCGTGTCGTTGATCGTGTTGCGCAACGAGTCCGCCGAGGCAAGGCTGGGCGTCTGGATCCAGCCCCGTATCCGCCGCCTCGAGGGCCTGTGACGAAGCACTCCGCATGCTCAAAATCCCACCAGCAATTTGACCCTCGCGTAGCATGCATCATCCTTAGCTTCGCCGCCCACACCGTCGAGCTTGTGTAGCCACATCCCAGCTCATTATCCCACGATTTTTCTTATTTCGTGGCCCACGTTTCTCCCACCGATGAGGCCGTGGCGGCAGGGGTGTCACACCATGCCCAGGCTGGCCATATGGCTTGCTCAGTGCTAACGGTCGACGATCGTGTCGTTGATCGTGTTGCGCAACGAGTCCACCGAGGCAACGCTGGGCGTCGGGATCCAGCCCCGTATCTGCCGCCTCGAGGGCCTGTGACGAAGCACTCCGCATGCTCAAAATCCCACCAGCGATTTGACCCTCGCGTAGCATGCATCATCCTTAGCTTCGCCGCTCACACCGTCGAGCTTGTGTAGCCACATCCCAGTTCATTATCCCACGATTTTTCTTATTTTGTTGCCCACGTTTTTCCCACCGATGAGGCCGTGGCGGCAGGGGTGTCACACCTTGCCCAGGCTGGCCATATGGCTTGCTCATTGCTAACGGTCGACGATCGTGTCGTTGATCGTGTTGCGCAACGAGTCCGTCGAGGCAAGGCTGGGCGTCGGGATCCAGCCCCGTATCCGCCGCCTCGAGGGCCTGTGACGAAGCACTCCGCATGCTCAAAATCCCACCAACGATTTGGCCCTCGCGTAGCATGCATCATCATTAGCTTCGCCGCAAACTCCGTCAAGCTTGTGTAGCCACATCCCAACTCATTATCCCACGATTTTTCTCATTTCTTTGCCCACGTTTTTCCCACCGATGAGGCTTTGGCAGCAGAGGTGTCACGCCTTGCTCAGGCTGGCCATATCGCTCCCTCGTTGCTAATGGTTGACTATCGTGTCGTTGATCGTGTTGCGCAACGACTCCGCCAAGCCAAACCTGGGCGTCGGGTTCCAGCCCTGCATCCGTCGTCTCGAGGGCAAGCGATGAAGCACTCCGCATGCTCGAAATCACCCCAGTGATTTGGCCCTCGCGTAGCATGCATCGTCGTTAGCATCACCGCCCACACCTTCGAGTTTGTCTTGCCACATCCCAGCTCATTATCCCATGATTTTTCTCATTTCGTTGCCCACGTTTTTTCCACCGATGAGGCCTTGGCAGCAGGGGTGTCACACCTTGCCCAGGCTGGCCATATGGCTCGCTCATTGCTAACGATCGACGATCGTGTCGTTGATCGCGTTGCGCAACGAGTCCGCCGAGGCAAGGCTGGGCGTCGGGATCCAGCCCCACATCCGCCGCCTAGAGGGCCTGTGACGAAGCACTCCGCATGCTCAAAATCCCACCAGTGATTTGGCCCTCGCGTAGCATGCATCATCCTTCGCTTCGCCGCCCACACCGTCGAGCTTGTGTAGCCACATCCCAGCTCATTATCCCACGATTTTTCTCATTTCTTTGCCCACGTTTTTCCGACCGATGAGGCTTTGGCAGCAAGGGTGTCAAGCCTTGCTCAGGCTGGCCATATTCTTCCCTCATTGCTAACGGCTGACGATCGTGTTGCCGATTGTGCTGCGCAACGAGTCCGCAAAGACAAGCCTGGGCGTCGGGATCCAGCCCCGCGTCCGCTGGCTCGAGGGCCTGTGACGAAGCACTCCGCATGCTCAAAATCCCTCCAGCAATTGGGCCCTCGCGTAGCATACCTCATCATTAGCTTCGCCGCCCACACCGTCGAGCTTGTGTAGCCACATCCCAGCTCATTATCCCACGATTTTTCTCATTTTTTTGCCCACGTTTTTCCCACCGATGAGGCTTTGGCAGCAGGGGAGTCACGCCTTGCTCAGGCTGGCCATTTCGCTCCCTCATTGCTAACGGCTGACGATCGTGTCACCGATTGTGCTGCGCAACGAGTCCGCAAAGGCAAGCCTGGGCGTCGGGATCCAGCCCCACGTCTGTTGGCTCGAGGGCTTGTTACGAAGCACTCCGCATGCTCAAAATCCCCCCAGCGATTGGGCCCTCGCGTAGCATGCCTCATCATTAGCTTCGCCGCCCACACCGTCTAGCTTGTGTAGCCACATCCTAGCTCATTATCCCACGATTTTTCTTATTTCGTTGCCCACCGATGAGGCCCTGGCAGCAGGGGTGTCACGCCTTGCCCAGGCTTGCCATATGGCTTGCTCATTGCTAACGGCCGACTATCGTGTCGTCGATCGCACTGCGCAACGAGTCTGCCAAGGCAAGCCTGTGCGTCAGGATGCAGCCCCGCATCTGCCGCCTCAAGGGCTTACGATGAAACATTCCGCATACTCGAAATCCCCCCACCTATTTGTCGCTCGCGTAGCATGTATCATCGTTAGCTTCGCCGCCCACACCGTCGAGTTTGTCTAGCCACATTCCAGCCCATTATCCCACGATTTTTCTCATTTCGTTGCCCATGTTTTTCCAACCGATGAGGCCTTGGCAGCAGAGGTGTCACGCCTTGCCAATGCTAGCCGTTGGCTCGCTCATTGCTAACGGCCGACGATCGTGTCATCGATCGCGCTGCGCAACGATTCTGCCAAGGCAATCCTGGGCGTCGGGATCCAGCCCTGCATCCGTCGCCTCGAGGGCAAGCGACGAAGCACTCCGCATGCTCGAAATCACTCCAGCGATTTGGCCCTCGGGTAGCATGCATCATCGTTAGCTTCACCGCCCACACCTTCGAGTTTGTCTTGCCACATCCCTGCTCATTATCCCACGATTTTTCTCATTTCGTTGCCCACGTTTTTTCCACCGATGAGGCTTTTGCAGGAGGGGTGTCACACCTTGCCCAGGCTGGCCATATGCCTCGCTCATTGCGAACGATCGACGATAGTGTCGTTGATCGCGCTGCGCAACGAGTCCGCCGAGGCAAGCCTGGGCGTCGGGATCCAGCCCCGCATCTGCCGCCTCGAGGGCCTGTGATGAAGCACTCCGCATGCTCACAATCCCACCAGTGATTTGACCCTCGCGTAGCACGCATCATCCTTTGCTTCGCCGCCCACACCGTCGAGCTTGTGTAGCCACATCCCAGATCATTATCCCAAGATTTTTCTCATTTCGTTTCCCACGGTTTTTTCCACCGATGAGGCCTTGGCAGCAGAGGTGTCACCCCTTGCCCAGGCTGGCCATATGGCTCGCTCATTGCTAACGGTCGACGATCGTGTCGTTGATCGTGTTGCGCAACGAGTCCGCCGAGGCAAGGCTGGGCGTCGGGATCCAGCCCCGTATCCGCCGCCTCGAGGGCCTGTGATGAAGCACTCCGCATGCTCAAAATCCCACCAGCGATTTGGCCCTCGCGTAGCATGCATCATCATTAGCTTCGCCGCAAACTCCGTCGAGCTTGTGTAGCCACATCCCAACTCATTATACCACGATTTTTCTCATTTCTTTGCCCACGTTTTTCCCACCGATGAGGCTTTGGTAGCAGGGGTGTCACGCCTTGCTCAGGCTGGCCATATCGCTCCCTCATTGCTAACGGTCGACGATCGTGTCGTTGATCGTGTTGCGCAACGAGTCCGCCGAGGCAAGGTTGGGCGTCGGGATCCAGCCCCGTATCCGCCGCCTCGAGGGCCTGTGACGAAGCACTCCGCATGCTCAAAATCCCACCAGCGATTTGACCCTCGCGTAGCATGCATCATCCTTGGCTTCAACGCCCACACCGTCGAGCTTGTGTAGCCACATCCCAGCTCATTATCCCATGATTTTTCTTATTTCATTGCCCATGTTTTTCCCACCGATGAGGTCGTGGCGGCAGGGGTGTCACACCTTGCCCAGGCTGGCCATATGGCTCGCTCGTTGCTAACGGCCGACGATCGTGTCGTCGATCGTGTTGCGCAACGAGTCCGCCGAGGCAAGGCTGGGCGTCGGGATCCAGCCCTGTATCCGCCGCCTCGAGGGCCTATGACGAAGCACTCTGCATGCTCAAACTCCCACCAGCGATTCGACCCTCGCGTAGCATGCATCATCCTTAGCTTCAACGCCCACACCGTCGATCTTGTGTAGCCACATCCCAGCTCATTATCCCACGATTTTTCTTATTTCTTTGCCCACGTTTTTCCCACCGATGAGGCCGTGGCGGCAGGGGTGTCACACCTTGCCCAGGCTGGCCATATGACTCGCTCATTGCTAACGGCCGACGATCGTGTCGTCGATCGTGTTGCGCAACGAGTCCGCCGAGGCAAGGCTGGGCGTTGGGATCCAGCCCCGTATCCGCCGCCTCGAGGGCCTGTGACGAAGCACTCCGCATGCTCAAAATCCCACCAGCGATTTGGCCCTCGCGTAGCATGCATCATCCTTAGCTTCGTCGCCCACACCGTCGAGCTTGTGTAGCCACATCCCAGCTCATTATCCCACGATTTTTCTTATTTCGTGGCCCACGTTTTTCCCATCGATGAGGCCGTGGCGGCAGGGGTGTCACACCTTGCCCAGGCTGGCCATAAGGGTCGCTCATTGCTAACGGTCGACGATCGTGTCGTTGATCGTGTTGCGCAACGAGTCCGCCGAGGCAAGGCTGGGCGTCGGGATCCAGCCCCGTATCTGCCGCCTCGAGGGCCTGTGACGAAGCACTCCGCATGCTCAAAATCCCACCAGCGATTTGACCCTCGCGTAGCATGCATCATCCTTAGCTTCGCCACCCACACTGTCGAGCTTGTGTAGCCATATCCCAGCTCATTATCCCACGATTTTTCTTATTTCGTTGCCCACGTATTTCCCACCGATGAGGCCGTGGCAGCAGGGGTGTCACACCTTGCCCAGGCTGGCCATATGGCTCGCTCATTGCTAACGGCCGACGATCGTGTCATCGATCGCGCTGCGCAATGAGTCCGCCATGGCAAGCCTGTGCAACGGGATGCAGCCCCGCATCCATCGCCTCAAGGGCTTGCAACGAAACACTCCGCATACTCGAAATCCCCCCAGCTATTTTGCCCTCGCGTAGCATGCATCATTGTTAGCTTCGCCGCCCACACTGTCAAGTTTGTCTAGCCACATCCCTGCCCATTATCCCACGATTTTCTTATTTCGTGGCCCACGTTTTTCCCATCGATGAGGCCGTGGCGGCAGGGGTGTCACACCTTGCCCAGGCTGGCCATAAGGGTCGCTCATTGCTAACGGTCGACGATCGTGTCGTTGATCGTGTTGCGCAACGAGTCCGCCGAGGCAAGGCTGGGCGTCGGGATCCAGCCCCGTATCTGCCGCCTCGAGGGCCTGTGACGAAGCACTCCGCATGCTCAAAATCCCCCCAGCGATTTGACCCTCGCGTAGCATGCATCATCCTTAGCTTCGTCGCCCACACCGTCGAGCTTGTGTAGCCATATCCCAGCTCATTATCCCATGATTTTTCTTATTTCGTTGCCCACGTTTTTCCCACTGATGAGGCCGTGGCGGCAGGGGTGTCACACCTTGCCCAGGCTGGCCATATGGCTCGCTCATTGCTAACGGCGGACGATCGTGTCATCGATCGCACTGCGCAATCAGTCCGCCATGGCAAGCCTGTGCATCGGGATGCAGCCCCGCATCCATCGCCTCAAGGGCTTGCAACGAAACACTCCGCATACTCGAAATCCCCCCAGCTATTTGGCCCTCGCGTAGCATGCATCATCGTTAGCTTCGCCGCCCACACTGTCGAGTTTGTCTAGCCACATCCCTGCCCATTATCCCACGATTTTTCTTATTTCGTGGCCCACGTTTTTCCCATCGATGAGGCCGTGGCGGCAGGGGTGTCACACCTTGCCCAGGCTGGCTATAAGGGTCGCTCATTGCTAACGGTCGACGATCGTGTCGTTGATCGTGTTGCGCAACGAGTCCGCCGAGGCAAGGCTGGGCGTCGGGATCCAGCCCCGTATCTACCGCCTCGAGGGCCTGTGACGAAGCACTCCGCATGCTCAAAATCCCACCAGCGATTTGTCCCTCGCGTAGCATGCATCATCCTTAGCTTCGCCGCCCACACCGTCGAGCTTGTGTAGCCATATCCCAGCTCATTATCCCATGATTTTTCTTATTTCGTTGCCCACGTTTTTCCCACTGATGAGGCCGTGGCGGCAGGGGTGTCACACCTTGCCCAGGCTGGCCATATTGCTCCCTCATTGCTAACGGCGGACGATCGTGTCATCGATCGCGCTGCGTAATCAGTCCACCATGGCAAGCCTGTGCATCGGGATGCAGCCCCGCATCCATCGCCTCAAGGGCTTGCAACGAAACACTCCGCATACTCGAAATCCCCCAAGCTATTTGGCCCTCGCGTAGCATGCATCATCGTTAGCTTCGCCGCCCACACTGTCGAGTTTGTCTAGCCACATCCCTGCCCATTATCCCACGATTTTCTTATTTCGTGGCCCACGTTTTTCCCATCGATGAGGCCGTGGCGGCAGGGGTGTCACACCTTGCCCAGGCTGGCCATAAGGGTCGCTCATTGCTAACGGTCGACGATCGTGTCGTTGATCGTGTTGCGCAACGAGTCCGCCGAGGCAAGGCTGGGCGTCGGGATCCAGCCCCGTATCTGCCGCCTCGAGGGCCTGTGACGAAGCACTCCGCATGCTCAAAATCCCACCAGCGATTTGACCCTCGCGTAGCATGCATCATCCTTAGCTTCGCCACCCACACTGTCGAGCTTGTGTAGCCATATCCCAGCTCATTATCCCACGATTTTTCTTATTTCGTTGCCCACGTATTTCCCACCGATGAGGCCGTGGCAGCAGGGGTGTCACACCTTGCCCAGGCTGGCCATATGGCTCGCTCATTGCTAACGGCCGACGATCGTGTCATCGATCGCGCTGCGCAATGAGTCCGCCATGGCAAGCCTGTGCAACGGGATGCAGCCCCGCATCCATCGCCTCAAGGGCTTGCAACGAAACACTCCGCATACTCGAAATCCCCCCAGCTATTTTGCCCTCGCGTAGCATGCATCATCGTTAGCTTTGCCGCCCACACCGTCGAGTTTGTCTAGCCACATCCCTGCCCATTATCCCACGATTTTTCTCATTTCGTTGCCCATGTTTTTCCCTCCGATGAGGCCTTGGAAGCAGGGGTGTCATGCCCTGCCCAAGCTGGCTGTGTGGCTCGCTCATTGCTAACGGGTGACGATCGTGTCGTCGATCGCACTGTGCAACGAGCCTGCCAAGCCAAACCTGGTCGTCGGGATCCAGCCCTGCATCCGTCGTCTCGAGGGCAAGCGACGAAGCACTCCGCATGCTCGAAATCTCCCCAGCGATTTGGCCCTCGCATAACATGCATCATCCTTAGCTTCGCCGCACGCACCGTCGAGTTTGTCTAGCCACATCTAAGCTCATTATCCCATGATTTTTCTCATTTCGTTGCTCACGTTTTTTCCACTGATGAGGCCTTGGCAGCAGGGGTGTCACGCCTTGCCCATGCTAGCCGTTGGCTCGCTCATTGCTAACGGCCGACGATAGTGTCATTGATCGCGCTGCGCAACGAGTCCGTCGAGGCAAGCCTGGGTGTCGGGATCCAGCCCCGCATCCGCCTCCTCGAGGGCCTGTGATGAAGCACTTCGCATGCTCAAAATCCCACCAGAGATTTGACCCTCGCGTAGCATGCATCATCCTTAGCTTCGCCGCCCACACCGTCGAGCTTGTGTAGCCACATCCCAGCTCATTATCCCATGATTTTTCTCATTTCGTTGCCCACGTTTTTTCCACCGATGAGGCCTTGGCAGCAGGGGTGTCACACATTGCCAAGGCTGGCCATATGGCTCGCTCATTGCGAACGGTCGACGATAGTTTTATTGATCGCGCTGCGCAGCGATTCCGCCGAGGCAATCTTGGGCGTCGGGATCCAGCCCTGCATCCGTCGCCTCGAGGGCCGATGATCGTGTCGTCGATCGCGCTGCGCAACGAGTCCGCCAAGGCAAGCTTGGGCACCAAGATCCAGCCCCGCATCCGCCACCTCGAGGGCCTGTGACGAATCACTCCGCAAGCTCAAAATCCCCCCAGGATTTGGCCCTCGCGTAGCATGCATCATCATTAGCTTCGCCGCTCACACCGTCGAGCTTGTGTAGCCACATCCCAGCTCATTATCCCATGATTTTTCACATTTCGTTGCCCACGTTTTTCCCAGCGATGAGGCCGTGGCAGCAGGGGTGTCATGCCTTACCCAGGCTGGCCATATTGCTCGCTCATTGCTAACGGCCGACAATCGAGTCGTCGATCGCGCTACGCAACGAGTCCGCCAAGGCAAGCTTGGGCGTCGGGATCCAGCCCCGCATCCACTGCCTCGAGGGCCTGCGACGAAACACTCTGCATGCTCAAAATCACCCAAGTGATTTGGCCCTCGCGTAGCATGCATCATCTTTAGCTTCGCCGCCCACACCGTCGAGCTTGTGTGGCCACATCCCAGCTCATTATCCCACGATTTTTCTCAGTTCGTTGCCCACGTCTTTCCAACCGATGAGGTCGTGACAGCAGGGGTGTCACGCCTTTCCCAGACTGGCCATATGGCTCTTTCATTGCTAACGGCCGACAATCATGTCGTCAGTCGCACTGCGCAACAAGTCCGCAAAGGCAAGCCTGGGCGTCGGGATGCAGCCCCGCATCCGCCGCCTCGAGGGCCTGCGTCGAAACCCTCCGCATGCTCAAAATCACCCAAGCGATTTTGCCCTCGCATAGCATGCATAATTGTTAGCTTCGCTGTGCACACCGTGGAGCTTGTGTAGCCACATCCCAGCTCATTATCCCACAATTTTTTTTCTCATTTCGTTGCCCACGTTTTTCCCATCGATGAGGCCGTGGCAGCAGGGGTGTCGCGCCTTGCCCAGGCTGGCCATATGGCTCGCTCACTGCTAACGGCCGACAATCCTGTGGTCGATCGCGCTGCGCAACGAGTCTGCCAAGGCAAGCTTGGGCGTCGGGATCCAACCCCGCATCTCCTAGCTCGAGAGCCTGTGACGAAGCACTCTGCATGCTCAAAATCCGCCCAGCGATTTGGCCCTCGCGTTGCATGCAGCATCATTAGCTTTGCCGCCCACACCGTCGAGTTTGTCTAGCCATATCCCAGCTCATTATACCATGATTTTTCTCATTTCATTGCCTATGTTTTTCCCACCGATGAGGACTTGGCAGCAGGGGCGTCACGCCTTGCCCATGTTGGCTGTGTGGCTCTCTCATTGCTAACTGTTGATGATTGTGTCATCGATCGCGCTGCACAATGAGTCAGCCAAGGCAAGCCTGGGCGTCGGGATCCAGCCCCGCATCTCCTAGCTCGAGAGCCTGTGACAAAGCACTCTGCATGCTCAAAATCCGTCCAGCGATTTGGCCCTCGCGTTGCATGCAGCATCATTAGCTTCGCCGCCCACACCGTCGAGCTTATTTAGCCACATCCTAGCTCATTATCCCGCGGATTTTCTCATTTTGTTGCGCACGTTTTTCCCACCGATGAGGCCTTGGTAGCAGGGGTGTCACGCCTTGCCTAGCCTGGCCATGTAGGTCGCTCATTGCTAATGGCCGACAATCGTTTCGTCGACCGCGCTGCGCAACGAGTCCGCCAAGGCAAGCCTAGGCGTCGGGATGCAGCCCTGCATCCGCCGCCTCAAGGGCCTGCGATGAAACACTCTGCATGCTCAAAATCACCCAAGTGATTTGGCCCTCGCGTAGCATGCATCATCATTAGATTCGCCGCCCACAACGTCGAGCTTGTATAGCCACATCGCAGCTCATTATCCCAAGATTTTTCTCATTTCGTTGCCTATGTTTTTGCCACCGATGAGGCCGTGGTAGCAAGGGTGTCACGCCTTGCCCAGGCTGGCCATATGGCTCGCTCATTGCTAACGGCCGACGATCGTGTCGTCGATCGTGCTGCGCAACGAGTCCGTAGAGGCAAGCCTGGGCGACGGGATCTAGCCCTGCATCCGCCGCCTCGAGGGCCTGCGACGAAGCACTCCTTATGCTCGAAATCCCCCTAGGATTTGGCCCTCGCGTAGCATGCATCATCGTTAGCTTCGCTGCCCACACCGTCGAGTTTGTCTGGCCACATCCCAGCTTATTATCCCACGATTTCTCTCATTTTCATGCCCACGTTTTTCCCACCGATGAGGCCTCGGCAGCAGGGGTGTCACGCCTTGCCCAGGTTGGCCGTGTGGCTCGCTCATTGCTAACGGCCGACAATCGTGTCGTCGATTGCGCTACACAACGAGTCCGCCGAGGCAAGCCTAGGCGTCGGGATCCAGCCCCGCATCTGCCGCCTCGAGAGCCTGTGACGAAGCACTCCGCATGCTCAAAATCCCCCCAGCAATTTGGTCCTCGCTTTGCATGCATCATCATTAGCTTCACTGCCCACACCGTCGAGCTTATGTAGCCACATCCCAGCTCATTATCCCACGAATTTTCTCATTCCGTTGACCACGTTTTTCCCACCGATGAGGCCGTGGCAGCAAGGGTGTCACGCCTTGCCCAGGCTGGCCATATGGCTCGCTCATTGCTAACGGGTGACGATCTTGTCGTCGATCGCGCTGTGCAACGAGTCCGCCAAGGCAAGCCTGGGCGTCGGGATCCAGCCTCGAACCTGCCGCCTCAAGGGCCTGTGACGAAGCACTCCGCATTCTCAAAATCCCCTAAGCGATTTGGACCTCGCATTGCATGCATCATCGTTAGCTTCGCCACTTACACCAGTTAGTTTGTCTAGCCACATCCCAGCTCATTATCATACAATTTCTCTCATTTCGTTGCCCACGTTTTTTCCTTCGATGAGGCCTTAGCAGCACGGGTGTCACGCCTTGCCCATACTGGCCTTGTGGCTCGCTCATTGCTAATGGCTGACGATCGTGTCGTCGATCGCGCTGCACAACGAGTCCACCAAGGCAAGCCTGGGCGTCGGGATACAGTCCCGCATCGGCTGCCTCGAGGGCCTGCGATGAAACACTCCGCATGCTCAAAATCACCCAAGCGATTTAGCCCTCACATAGCATGCATCATCATTAGCTTTGCCGCCCATACCGTCGAGCTTGTGTAGCCACATCCCAGCTCATTACCCCATGATTTTTCTCATTTCATTGCCCACAATTTAGTGGATTTCGTTTCCTACATTTTCCCCAGTCCGTTGGCTACTGATCGGGTGTCCCACACTCTTCGGCCGACGTCGTCGGCCGACTGCCTGCCGGCAGTGGTGGCCGCCACAGCCACGCACCACCGGCTGGATGGGCAAGGCAGCAAGCCTCCCTGCCCATGCCATGCGCGCTGGGTTGCCCGAGCCTAGCGCCTGCCCACGTGGGATGGGCAGGGGGGAGGCACGCATGGCCTGTTGGCACCCAACAAGCTAGGTGACCACCTCCCACCTAAAGAGTCTTAAATGAAATTTCACTCCCGGCAGGAGGAAACATCAATATATCTGAGCCGTCATAATGGGTCTAAAAAAATATTTACTTGGAATTTTGAGCTGAAATTTCGTACATAAATGGAGAATAATCATATCTACCACCAGAAAAAATTTCAGAATTTTTTGGGCACTAAATTTTTTTTAATAAATTTTCTACAGCCGAAAATCGAAAAAATCATCAAAATAGCCAGTAAGTCGAAATGATCCCAAACTTCAAGGGCAGACTCCTCCTCATCAGTGTAGCGTGCGTGCCACCCAAGCCCAGGGTCCGTGCGACGCGGCCCCCCTGGCTCGATCGCTGGGTACTTAGTCGAGGGACAGTGACGTGGGGGCAGGCTCGCGATGGGCGCCCGCGGCCTAGCTGGCGTGCCCACCGCTGCCGCACGCTGGGCGAGCATCCCATGTTGTGCCTCCTTGGGGCTGCCAAGGCGTGTCACCCGTGCCAAGGGTCCGTGCGACGCGGCACCCCTGGCTCGCATGCTCGGCAGTCAGTCGAGGGGCAAGGACGAGGGGGCTGGCACGCGATGGGCGCCCGCGGTCTGGCTGGCGCACCCACCGCTGCCGCACGCTGGGCGAGCAGCCCATGCCGTGCCTGCTGGGGGCTGTCTTGGCGTGCCACCCGTGCCTAGGGTCCGTGCGACGCGGCCCCCCTGGCTCGCACGCTGGGTAGTCAGTCGAGGGGCAGGGACGAAGGGGCTGGCTCGCGATGGGCGCCTGCGGCCTGGCTAGCGCACCCACCGCTGCCGCACGCTGGGCTAGCAGCCAATGCCATGCCTGCTGGGGGCTGCCTGGGTGTGCCACCCGTGCCCAGGGTCCGTGTGACGCGACACCCATGGCTCGCACGCTGGGTAGTCAGTCGAGGGGCAGGGACGAGGGGGCTGGCTCGCGATGGGCGCCTGTGGCCTGGCTGGCGCACCAACCGCTGCCGCACGCTGGGCTAGCAGCCAATGCTGTGCCTGCTGGGGGCTGCCTGGGTGTGCCACCCGTGCCCAGGGTCCGTGTGACGCGACACCCTGGCTCGAACGCTGGGCAGTCAGTCGAGGGGCAGGGACGAGGGGGCTGGCTCGCGATGGGCGCCCGGGGCCTGCCTGGCATGCCCACCGCTGCCGTACGCTAGGCGAGCAGCCCATGCCATGCCTGCTGGGGGCTGCCTGGGCGTGCAACCCGTGCCCGAGGTCCATGCGATGCAGCCCCCATGGCACGCTCGCTGGGCACCACGTGGAGGGATAGGGACGTAGGGGCTGGCTCGCAATGGGTACCCGCGGCCTGGCTGGTGCACCCACCGTTGCCGCACGCTGGGCGAGCAGCCCATGCCGTGCCTGCTGGGGGCTGCCTACGCGAGCCACCCGTGCCCAGGGCCCGTGCGACTCGACACCCCTGGCTCACACGCTGGGCAGTCAGTCGAGGGGTAGGGATGCGGGAGCTGGCTCGCGAAGGACGCCCTCGGCCTGGCTGGCACACCCACCGCTGCCGCACGCTGCTCGAGCAGCCCATGCCGTGCCTGCTGGGGGTTGCCTGGGTGTTCCACCCGTGCCCAGGGTCCGCATGATGCGACACCCCTGGCTCGCCCGCTGGGCAGTCAGTTGAGGGGCAGGGACGAGGGGGCTGGGTCCCGATGGGGGCCCGCGGCCTGGCTGGCGAGCCCACCGCTGCCGCACGCTGGGCGAGCAGCCCATGCCGTGCCTGCTGGGGGCTGCCTGGGCGTGCCACCCATGCCAGAGGTCCATGCGACGCAGCCCCCGTGGCACGCTCGCTGGGCACCACGTCGAGGTACAGGGACGTGGGGGCTGGCTCGCAATGGGTACCCGCGGCCTGGCTGGTGCACCCACCGTTGCCGCACGCTGGGCGAGCAGCCCATGCCGTGCCTGCTGGGGGCTGCCTGGGTGTTCCACCCGTGCCCAGGGCCCGTGCGACTCGACACCCCTGGCTCGCACGTTGGGCAGTCAGTCGAGGGGCAGGGATGCAGGGGCTGGCTCGCGACGGATGCCCGCGGCCTGGCTGGTGCACCCACCGCTGCCGCACGCTGGGCAGTCAGTCGAAGGGCAGGGACGAGGGGGCTGGCTTGCGATTGGCGCCTGCGGCCTAGCTGGCGCACCTACTGCTGCCACACGCTGGGCTAGAAGCGCATGCCGTGCCTGCTGGGGGCTGCCTGGGTGTGCCACCCTTGCCCAGGGTCCATGGGACGGGACACCGTTGGCTTGCACGCAGGGCAGTCAGTCGAGGGGCAGGGACGAGGGGCTGGCTCGCGATGGGCGCCTGCAGCCTGGCTGGGGCACCAACAGCTGCCGCACGCTGGGCGAGCAGCCCATTCCGTCCCTGCTGGGGGATGCCTGGGCATGCCACCCGTGCCCAGGGTCCGTGTCATGCGACACCCCTGGCTCGAACGCTGGGCAGTCAGTCGAGGGGCAGGGACAAGGCGGCTGGCTCGCGATGGGCGCCTACAGCCTGGCTGGCTCGCCCTCCGCTGCCGCACGCTGGGCGAGCAGCCCATGCCGTGCCTGCTGGGGGCAGCCAAAGCGTGCCACCCGTGCCTAGGGTCCGTGCGACGTGGCCCCCCTGGCTTGCTCCCTGGGCACTACGTCGAGGGACAGGGACTTGGGGGCTGGGTCGCGATTGGCGCCCGTGGCCTGGCTGGCGCGTCCACCACTGCCTCACGCTGGGCTAGAAGCCAAGCCGTGCCTGCTGGGGGTTGCCTGGGTGTGCCACCCGTGCCCATGGTGGCCACTGAGTCAAAGGACAGGGACGTGGGGGCTGGCTCGCGATGGGCGGCCGCGGCCATGCTGGCGCGCCCACTACTGCTGCAAGCCGGGCGAGCTGCCCATGCCGCGCCTACTGGGAGTTGTCTGGGCATGCCACCCATGCCCAGGGTCCATGGGGGCTGCATCGCATGGCTCGCACGCTGGGCAGTCAGTCAAGGGGCAGGGATGAGGGGGCTGGCTCGCGATGGGTGCCCGCGGCCTTGCTGGCGCACCCACCGCTGCTGCATGCTGGGCGAGCAGCCCATGCCGTGCCTGCTAGGGGCTGCCTGGGCATGCCGTCCGTGCCCAGGGCCCGTGAGATGCGACACACCTGGCTCGAACGCTGGGCAGTCAGTCGAGGGGTAGGGACGAGGTGGCTGGCTCGCGATGGGCGCCCGCGACCTGGTTGGCTCGCCCTCCACTGCCGCACACTGGGCAAGCAGCCCATGCCGTGCCTGCTGGGGGCTGCCAAGGCATGCCACCCTTGCCCAGGGTCCGTGCGACGCGGCCCCCCTGGCTCGCTCGCTGGGCACTACGTCGAGGGACAGGGACGTGGAGGCTGGGTCGCGATAGGTGCCCGCTGCCTGGCTAGCGCGCCCACCGCTTCCTGACGCTGGGAGAGAAACCCAAGTCGTGCCTGCTGGGGGCTGCCTTGGTGTGCCACCCGTGCCCAGGGTCCATGCGACGCAGCCCGCCTGGCTCGCTCTGTGGGCACTTAGTCGAGGGACAGGGATGTGGGGGCTGGCTCGCGATGGGCGCCAGTGGCCATTCTGGCGCGCCCACTGCTGCCGCACGTCGGGCGAGCTGCCCATGCCATGCCGGCTGGGAGATGCCAAGGCATGCCACCACCAGTGCCCAGGGTCTGTGCGACGCGGCACCCCTGGCTCGCACGCTGGGCAGTCAGTCAAGGGGCAGGGACAAGGGGGCTAGCTCGCGATGGGTGCCCGCGGCATTGCTGGCGCACCCACCACTGCCGCACGCTGGGCAAGCAGCCCATGCCGTGCCTGCTGGGGGCTGCCTGGCCGTGCCACCCAAGCTCAGGGTCCGTGCGACACGGCCTTCCTGGCTCGATCGCTGGGTACTTAGTCGAGGGACTGGGACGTGGGGGCTGGATTGCGAAGGGCGCCCGTAGCCTGGCTGGCTCACCCACCGCTGCCGCACGCTGGGCAAGGATCCCATGCTGTTCCTGCTTGGGGCTGCCAAGGCATGCCACCCGTGGCAAGGGTCCGTGTGACACAGCACCCCTGGCTCGCACGCTGGGCAGTCAGTCGAGGGGCAGGGACGAGGGGGTTGGCTCGCGATGGGCGCCTGCGGCCTTGCTGGCACACCCACCGCTGCCTTACGCTGGGCGAGCAGCCCATGCCGTGCATGCTGGGGACTGCCTGGGCGTGCCCCCTAAGGTCTGGGTTCGTGCGACAAGATACCCCTGGCTCGCACGCTGGGCAGTCAGTCGAGGGACAGGGACGTGGGGACTGGCTCGCGATGGGCGCCCGCGGCCAGGCTGGCGCACCCACCGCTGCCGCACGCTGGGCGAGCATCCCATGCTGTTCCTGCTTGGGGCTGCCAGGCCGTGCCACCCGTGCCAAGGGTCCGTGCGACGCGAGACCCCTGGCTCGCACGTTGGGCAGTCAGTCGAGAGGCAGGGACGAGGGGGCTGGCTCGCGATGGGCGCCTGCGGCCTTGCTGGCGCACCCACCGCAGCTGCACGCTGGGCTAGCAGCCCATGCCGCGCCTGCTGGGGGCTACCTGGGCGTGCCACCCGTGCCCAGGGTTCGTGCGACGCGGCACCCCTCGCTCGCACGCTGGGCAGTCAGTTGAGGGGTAGGGACGAGGGGGCTGGCTCGCGATGGGCGCCCGCGGCCTGGCTGGCGCACCCACCGCTGTCGCACGCTGGGCGAGCAGCCCATGCCGTGCCTGCTGGGGGCTACCTGGGCGTGCCACATGTGCCCAGGGTCCGTGTAACGCGACAACCCTGGCTCAAACGCTGGGCAGTCTGTCGACGGGCAGGGACGAGGTGGCAAGCTCGCCATGGGAGCCTGCGGCCTGGCTGGCGCACCCACCGCTGCCGCACGCTGGGCGAGCAGCCCAAGCCATGCCTGCTGGGGGCTGCCGGGCCATGCCGCCCAAGCTCAGGGTCTATGCGACGCGGCCCCCCTGGCTCTATCGCGGGGTACTTAATCGAGGGACAGGGACGTGGGGGCTGGCTCGCGATGGGCGCCCGTGGCCAGGCTAGCGCTCCTACCGCTACATCACGCTGGGCGAGCAGCCCAAGCCGTGCCTTCTGGGGGCTGCATGGGTGTCCCACCCGTGCCCAGGGTCCGTGCGACGCGGCCCGCCTAGCTCGCTCAGTAGGCACTTAGTCGAGGGGCAGGGACGTGGGGGCTGGCTCGCGATGGGTGCCTGTGGCCAGGCTGGCGCTCCCACCGCTGCCTCACGCTGAGCGAGAAGCCCAAGCCATGCCTGCTGGGGGCTGCATGAGTGTGCCACCCGTGCCCAGGGTCCGTGCGACACGCCCCGCCTGGCTCGCTCGGTGGGCACTGAGTCGAGGGACAGGGACGTGGGGGCTGGCTCGCCCACTGCTGCTGCACGCCAGGCAAGCTTCCCATGCTGTGCCTACTGGGAGCTGCCTAGGCATGCCACCCGTGCCCAGGGTCCGTGCGACACGGCACCCCTGGCTCGCACGCTGGGCAGTCAGTTGAGGGGCTGGGATGAAGGGGCTGGCTCGAGATGGGCGCCTGCGGCTTGGCTGGCGCGCCCACCGCTGCTGCACTCTCGACGAGCAGCCCATGCCGTGCCTGCTAGGGGCTGCCTGGGCATGCCACCCGTGCCCGGGGTCCATGCAACACGCCCCCTCTGGGTCGCTCTGTAGGCACTTAGTCGAGAGACAGGAATGTGGGGGCTGGCTCGCGATGGGCGCCTACGGCGTGGCTGGTGCGCCCACCACTGCCTCGCGCTGGGGGAGCAGCCCATGCCGTGCCTGCTGGTGGCTTCCTTGGTGTGCCACCCGTGCCCAGGGTCCGTGTGACGTGGCACCCCTGGCTCGAACGCTGGGCAGTTAGTCGAGGGGCAGGGACGAGGGGGCTGGCTCGCGATGGGCGCCCGAGGCCTGGGTGGCGCGCCCACCGCTGCAACACGCTGGGCGAGCAGCCCATGCCGTGCCTGTTGGGGGCTGCCTGGGTGTGCCACCCGTGCCCAGGGTCCGTGGGACGGGACACCCTTGGCTTGCACGCTGGGCAGTCACTCGAGGGGCAGGGACGAGGCGGCTGGCTCGCGATGGGCTCCCGCGGCCAGGCTGGCGCACCCACCGCTGCTGCACGCTGGGCGAGCAACCCATGCCGTGCCTACTGGAGGCTGCCTGGCCATGCCACCCAAGCTCAGGTTCCGTGCGACGCGGCCCCCCTGGCTCGATCGTTGGGTACTTAGTCGAGGGACAGGGACGTGGAGGCTGGCTCGCGATGGGCACCCGCGGCATGGCTGGCGCGCCCACCACTGCCGCACGTTGGGCGAGCATCCCATGCTATTCCTACTTGGGGCAGCCACAGCGTGCCACCCGTGCCAAGGGTCCGTGCGATGTGGCACCCCTGGCTCGCACGTTGGGCAGTCAGTCGAAGGGCAGGGACGAGGGGACTGGCTCGCGATGGGCGCCCGCGGCCTTGCTGGCACACCCACCGCTGCCGCACGCTGGAAGAGCAGCCCATGCCGTGCCTGCTGGGGGCTGCCTGGGCATGCCACCCGTGCCCAGGGTCCATGTAACGCGGCACTCGATGCTCGAACGCTGGGCAGTCAATCGAGGAGCAGGGACGAGGGGGTTGGCTCGCGATGGGCGCCTGTGGCCTGGCTGGCGCACCCAATGCTGCCGCACGCTGGGCGGGCAGCCCATGCCGTGCCTGCTGGGGGCTGCCTAGAAGTTCCACCCATGCCCAAGACCCGTGCGACGCGGCACCCTTGGCTCACTCGCTGGGCATTTAGTCGAGGGACAGGGACGTGGGGGCTGGGTCGCGATGGGCGCCCGCGGCCTTGCTGGCGCGTCCACCGCTGCCACACGTTGGGCTAGCAGCCCATGCCGTGCCTGCTGGGAGCTGCCTGGGCATGCCACCCGTGCCCAGGGTTCGTGCGACGCGGCTCCCATGTCTCGCTCGCTGTGCACTACGTCGAGGGACAAGGATGTGGGGACTGGCTCGCGATGGGCGCCCGCGGCCTTGCTGGCGCACCCAACGCTGCCGCACGCTGGACGAGCAGCCTATGCCGTGCCTTTTGGGGGCTGCCTAGGCGTGCCACCCATGCCCAGGGCCCGTGCGATGCGGCACCCCTCGCTCACGCGCTGGGCACTTAGTCGAGGGACAGGGACGTGGGGGCTGGCTCGCGATGGGCACCCGCGGCCTTGCTGGCGCGTCCACCGTTGCCGCATGCTGGGCGAGCAGCCCATGCCGTGCCTGCTGGGGGCTGCCTGGGCGTGCCACTAGTGCCCAGGGCCTGATCGACGCGGCCCCCTGGCTCACTCGCTGGGCACTACGTCGAGGGACAGGGACGTGGGGGCTGGCTCGTGATGGGCGCCCGCGGCATGGCTGGCGCACCCACCGCTGCCGCACGTCAGGCGAGCTGCCCATGCTGTGCCTGCTGGGGGCTTCCTGGGCGTGCCACCTGTGCCCAAGGTCTGTGTGACGCGGCTCCTCTGGCTCGCTCGCCGAGCACTATGTCGTGGAAAAGGGACGTGGGGGCTGGCTCGCCATCCATGCCCAGGGTTTGTGTGACGCGGCACGCCTGGCTCACACGCTGGACAGTTAGTCGAGCGGCAGGCACGAGGGGACTGGCTCACGATGGGCGCCCGCGGGCTGGCTGGTGCACCCACTGCTGCCGCACGCTGGGGGAGGAGCCCGTGCCGTGCCTGTTGTTGGCTTCCTGGGAGTGCCACCCATGCCCAGAGTTCGTGCAAAGTGGCACCCCTGGCTCGAACGCTGGGCAGTCAGTTGAGGGGCAGGGACGAGGTGGTTGGCTCGTGATAGGCACCCGCAGCCTGGCTAGCGCGCCCACCGCTGCCGCACGCTGAGCGAGCAGTCCATGCCGTACCTGCTGGGGGCTGTTTGGGCGTGCCACCCGTGCCTATGGTTCGTGGGACGCAGCATACCTGGCTCGCACGCTGGGCCGTCAGTCGAGGGGCTGGTACGAGAGGGCTGGCTCGCGATAGGCGCCCGCGGCCTGGGTAGCGCGCCCACCTCTGCCGCACGCTGGGTGAGCAGCCCATGCCGTGCCTGATGGGGGCGGCCCCCCTGGCTCGCTCGCTGGACACTTAGTCGAGGGACAGGGATGAGGGGGCTGGCTCGCGATAGGCGCCCGTCGCTTGGCTGGTGCGCCCACCGCTGCCGCACGCTGGGCGAGCAGCCCATGCTGTGCCTGCTGGGGGCTGCCTGCGCATGCAACCTAGGACCAAGGTACATGCGACGCAGCCCCCCTGGCTCCCTTGCTGGGCACTACGTCAAGGGAAAGAGAAGTGGGGGGTGGCTCGCAATGGGCGCCCGCGGCCTGGTTGGCGCGCCCACCGATGCCGCACGCTGGGTGAGCAGCCCATGCTGTGCCTGCTAGGGGCTGCCTAGGCGTGCCACCCATGCCCAGGGTCCATGCGACGCGGCCCCCCTGGCTCTCTCGCTGGGCACTACGTGGAGGGACAGGGACGTGGGGGCTGGCTCGCGATGGGCCCCCGCGGCCAGGCTGGCACGTCCACCGCTGCTACACACTGGGCGAGCAGCCCATGCTGTGCCTGCTGGGGGCTGCCTGAGCATGCCACCCAGGCCCAGGGTCCATGCGACGTAGCCCCCCTAGCTAGCTCGCTGGGCACTTAGTTGAGGGACAGCGACATGGGGGCTGGCTCGTGATGAGCGCCCGCGGCCTGGCTGGCACGCCCACCGCTGCCCCACGCTGGGTGAGCAGCCCATGCCGTGCCTATTGGGGACTGTCTGGGCGTGCCACCCATGCCCAGGGTCCATGCGACGCGGCACCCCTGGCTCAAGCACTGGGCAGTCAGTTGAGGGAGAGGGACGTGGGGGCTGGCTCGCGTTGGGCGCCCGCGGGCTGGCTGGCTGGCATGCCCACCACTGCTGCACGCTGGGCGAGAAGCGCATGCCGTGCCTACTAGGGGCTGCCAAGACGTGCCACTTGTGCCCAGGACCCGTGCGACGTGGCACCCCCGGCTCATGCGTTAGGCATTTAGTCGAGGGACAGGGACGTGGGGGCTGGCTCGCAATGGACGCCCGCGGCCTTGCTGGCGCGTGCACCGCTGCCTTACGCTGGGCGAGCAGCCCATGCCGTGCCGGCTGGGGGCTGCCTGGGCATGCCACCCGTGCCCAGGGTCCGTGCGACGCGGCTCCCCTGTCTCGCTCGCTGTGCACTACGTCGAGGGACAGGGACGTGGGGGTTGGCTCGCGATGGACGCCCGCGGCCTGGCTGACGCACCCAACGCTGCCGCACGCTGGGCGAGCAGCCCATGCCGTGCCTGCTGGGGGCTTCCTGGATGCGTCGCCCGTGCCCAGGGTCCGTGCGACGCGGCACCCTGGTTTAAACGCCTGGCAGTCAGTTGAGGGGTAGGGACGAGGGGGCTGGCTCGCGATGGGGGCCCGCGGCCTGGCTGGCACACCCACCACTGCCGCACGCTGGGTGAGCAGCCCATGCTGTGCCTGATGGGGGCGGCCCCCCTGGTTCGCTCGCTGGGCACTTAGTCGAGGGACAGGGACGAGTGGGCTGGCTCGTGATGGGCGCCTGTGGCCTGGTTAGCGCGCCCACCGCTGTTGCACGCTAGGCGAGCAGCCCATGCCGTGCCTGCTGGGGACTGTCTGGGTGTGCCACCCATTCCCAGGGTCTGTGCGACACGGCAACCCTGGCTCGAGTGATGGGCAGTTAGTCGAGGGAGAGGGACGTGGGGCCTGGCACGCGATGGGTGCCCGCGGCCTGGCTGGCATGCCCACCGTTGTTGTACGTTGGGCGAGCAGCCCATGCTGTGCCTGCTTGGGGCTGCCTGGTCAAGCCACCCGTGCCCAGGGTTCGTGCGATGCGGAACCCCTGGCTCACATGCTGGGCAGTCAGTCGAGGGGCAGGGACGAGGGGGCTGGCTCGTGATAGGCGCCCACGGCCTAGCTGGCGCGCCCACCGCTGCCGCACCCTGGGCGAGCAGCCCATTCCGTGACTGCTGGGGGCTTCATTGACGTACCGCCCGTGCCCAGGGTCCGCGTGACGCGGCACCCCTGGCTCAAACGCTGGGCAGTCAGTCGAGGGGCAGGGACCAGGGGGCTGGCTCGCGATGGGTGCCCGCGGCCTGGCTAGCACTCCCACTACTGCCGCACGCTGGGCGAGCAGCCCAAGCCGTGCCTGATGGGGGCAGCCCCCCTGGTTCCCTCGCTGGGCACTTAGTCGAGGGACAGGAACGAGGGGGCTGGCTCGCGATGGGCGCCTGTGGCCTGGCTGGCGCACCCACCACTGCCGCACGCTGGGCGAGCAACCCATGCTGTGCCTGCTGGGGGCTGCCTAGGCATGCCACCCAGGCCCAGGGTCCAAGCGACGCAGCCCCCCTGGCTCGCTCGCTGGGCACTACGTCAAGGGAAAGGGACGTGGGGGCTGGCTCGCGATAGGCCCCTGCGGCCTGGCTGGCGCGTCCACCGCTGCTGCACGCTGGGCGAGCAGCCCATGCTGTGCCTGCTGGGGGCTGCCTGGGCATGCCACCCAGGCACAGGGTCCATGCGACGCGGCCCCCCTGGCTTGCTCGCTGGGCACTTAGTCGAGGGACAGCGAAGTGCGGGCTGGCTCGCGATGGGCGCCCGCGGCCTGGCTGGCGCGCCCACCGCTGCCGCACGCTGGGCAAGCAGCCCATAACGTGCCTGCTTGGGGCTGCCTGGGCATGCCACCCATTCCCAGGGTCCGTGCTACACAGCACCTCTGGCTTGCACACTGGGCAGTCAGTCGCGGGGCAGGGACGAGGGGGCTAGCTCGCGATGGGCACCCGCGGCCCGGCTGGTGCGCCCACCGCTGCCGCACGCTGGGCGAGCAGCCCATGCCGTGCCTGCTGGGGGCTGCTTGGGTGAGCCACCCGTGCCAAGAGTCCATGCGACGCGTCCCCCCTGGCTCGCTCGCTAGGCACTACGTCGAGGGTCAGGGACGTGGGGACTGACTCGCGATAGGCGCCCGCAGCCTGGCTGGCGCGCCCACCGCTGCCGCACGCTTGGCTAGTAGCTCATGCCGAGCCTGCTTGGGGCTGCCTGGGCGTGCCACCGGTGCCCAGGGTCCGTGCGATGCGTCCCCCTTGGCTCGCTCTCTGGGCACTTAGTCGAGGAACAGGGACATGGGGCCTGGCTCGCGATGGGCGCCCGCGGCCTGGCTGGCGCGCCCACCGCTGCCGTACTCTGGGCGAGCAGCCCATGCCGTGCCTGTTGGGGGCTGCCTGAGCGTGCCACCCATGCCCAGGGTCCGTGCGACGCTGTACCCCTAGCTTGCACGCTGGGTTGTCAGTCGCGGGGCAGGGACGAGGGGGCTGGCTCGCGACGGGCGCCCGCGGCTTGGCCGGCGCACCTACCTCTGCCGGACACTGGGCGAGCAGCCCATGCCGAGCCTGCTGGGGGCTACCTGGGGGTGCCACCAGTGCCCAGGGTCCGTGCGACGCGTCCCCCCTGGCTCGCTCGCTGGGCACTTTGTCGAGGAACAGGGACGTGGGGGCTGGCTCGCGATTGGCGCCCGAGGCCTGGCTGGAGCGCCCATCTCTGCTGCACGCTGGGCGAGCAGCCCATGCCATGCCTGCTGGAGGCTGCCTGAACGTGCCATTCGTGCCCAGGATCCATGCGACGCGGCCTGACTGGCTCCCTCGCTGCGCACTTAGTCGAGGGACAGGGACGTGGGGGCTGGCTCGCGATGGGCGCCCACGGCCTGGGTGGTGCGCCAACCTCTGCCACACGCTGGGCGAGCAGCCCATGCCATACCTACTGGGGGCTGCCTGGGCATGCCATACCTACTGGGGGCTGCCTGGGCATGCCACCCATGCCCAGGGTCCATGCGATGCGGCAACCCTGGCTCCACGCTGGGCAGTCAGTCGAGGGGCAGGGACGAGGGGACTGGCTCGCGATGGGCGCCCGTGGCCTGGCTGCCGTGACCACTGCTACCGCACGCTGGGCGAGCAGCCCATGCCGTGCCTGCTGAGGGCCGCCTGGGCGTGCAACCCATGCCTAGGGTCCATGTGATGCGACACCCCTGGCTCGCTCGCTGTGCACTTAGTCGAGGGACAGGGACGTGGGGGCTCACTCGTGATGGGCGCTCGCTGCCTGGCTAGCGCGCCCACCGCTGCCGCACGCTGGGCAAGCAGACCATGCCATGCTTGCTGAGGGCTGCCTGGGCGTGCCACCCGTGCCCAGGGTCTGTGCGACGCGGCATCCCCTGGCTCGCACGCTGGGTAGTAGGTCGAGGGGCAGGGACGAGGGGGTTGGCTCGGGATGGGCGCCCGCGGCCTAGCCGGCTCACCTACCTCTGCAGGACGCTGGGCAAGCAGCCCATGCCTAGCCTGCTGGGGGCTGCCTGGGTGTGCCCCCAGTGCCCAGGGTCCGTGCGACGTATCCCCCCTAGCTCGCTCGCTGGGCCCTTAGTCGAGGAATAGGGACGTGGGGGCTGGCTCGCGATGGGCACCCGCGGCCTGGCTGGCGCACCCACCTCTGCCGCACGCTGGGCGAGCAGCCCATGCCGTGCCTGTTGGAGGCTGCCTGGGCGTGTCACCCATGCTCAGGGTCCGTGCGACGCAGCCCTCCAAGCTCCCTCGCTACGCACTTAGTCGAGGGACAGGGACGTAGGGGCTGGCTCGCGATGGGCGCCCACGGCCTGGCTGGCGTGCCAACCTCTGCCACCCGCTGGGCGAGAAGCCCATGCCATGCCTGCTAGGGGCTGCCTGGGCATGCCACCCATGCCCAGGGTCCGTGCGACATGGCACCCCTGGCTCGCACGTTGCGCAGTCAGTCGAGAGGCAGGGACGAGGGGACTGGCTCGCGATGGGCGCTCGCTTCCTGGCTAGTGCCCACCGCTGCCGCACGCTGGGCGAGCAGACCATGTCATGCTTGTTGGGGGCTGCCAGGGCGTGCCACCCATGTCCAGGTTCTGTGCGACACGGCACCCTGGCTCGCACGCTACGCAGTCAGTCGAGAGGCAGGGACGAGGGGACTGGCTCGCGATGGGCGCCCGTGGCCTGGCTGCCGTGCCCACTGCTACCGCACGCTGGGCGAGCAGCCCATGCCGTGCCTGCTGGGGGTTGCCTGGGCATGCCACCCATGCCCAGGGTCCATGTGACGTGGCACCCCTGGCTCGCTCGCTGCGCATTTAGTCGAGGGACAGGGGCATGGGGGCTCGCTCGCGATGGGTGCTCACTTCCTGGCTAGCGCCCACCGCTGCCGCAGGCTAGGCGAGCAGACCATGCCATGCCTGTTGGGGGCTGCCAAGGCGTGCCACCCGTGTCCAGGGTCTGTGCGACGCGATATCCCCGGGCTCGCATGCTGGGTAGTAGGTCGAGGGGCATGGACGAGGGGGCTGGCTCGGGATGGGCGCCCGCGGCCTGGCTGGCACGCCCACCACTACCGCATGCTGGGCGAGCAGCCCATGCCATGCCTGCTGGGGGATGACTGGGCGTGCCACCCATGCCCAAGGTCCATGCGATGCAGCACCCCTGGCTGGCACGCTAGGCAGTCAGTTGAGGGGCAGGTACGAGGGGGCTGGCTCTCGGTGGGCGCCCACGGCCTGGCTGGCGCGCCCACCACTGTCGCACGCTGGGCGAGCAGCCCATGCCGTGCCTGCTGGGGCTGCCTTGGCGTGCCACCCATGCCTAGGGTCCGTGCGATGTGGCACCCCTGGCACGCACGCTGGGCAGTCAGTCGTGGGGCAGGGACGAGGAGGCTGGCTCGCAATGGGCGCCTGCGGCCTGGCTGGCGCGCCCACCGCTGCCGCACACTGGGCGAGAAGCCCATGCCGTGCCTTCTTGGGGCTGCCTGGGCGTGCCACCCATGCCAAGTGTCCATGCGACGCGTCCCCCCTGGCTCATTCGCTGGGCACTACGTCGAGGGACAGGGACGTGGGGACTGGCTCGCAATGGGCGCCCGCGGCCTGGCTGGCGCTCCCACCGCTGCCGCACACTTGACGAGCAGCCCATGCCGAGCCTGCTGGGGGCCGCCTGGGCGTGCCACCTGTTCCAATGGTCCGTGCGACACATCCCCCCCGGCTCGCTCGCTGGGCACTTAGTCGAGGAACAGGGACTGGGGGCTGACTCGCGAAGGGCGCCGGCGGCCATGCTGGTGCGCCCACCTCTGCCGCACGCTGGGCGAGCAGCCCAAGCTGTGCCTGCTGGGGGCGGCCTGGGCGTGTCACCCGTGCCCAGGGTCCGTGCAACATGCCCCCCCTGGCTCGCTCGTTGCGCACTTAGTTGAGGGAATGGGACGTGGGGGCTCGCTCTCGATGGGCGCTCGCTTCCTGGCTAGCGCGCCCACCGCTGCCGCGCACTGGGCGAGCAGACCATGCCGTGCCTACTTGGGACGTGGGGGCATGCTACCCTTGTCCAGGGCCTGTGCGATGCGGCACCCCTGGCTCGCACGCTGGGCAGTAGGTCGATGGGCAGGGACGAGGGGGCTGGCTCGGGATGTGCGCCCGTGGCCTGGCTGGCACGCCCACCACTGCTGCATGCTGGGCGAGCAGCCCATGCTGTGCCTGCTGGGGCATGCCTGGGCGTGCCACCCATGCCCAGGGTCCGTGCGACGCGGCACCCCTGGCTCGCACGCTGGGCAGTAGGTCGATGGGCAGGGACGAGGGGGCTGGCTCGGGATGTGCGCCCGTGGCCTGGCTGGCACGCCCACCACTGCTGCATGCTGGGCGAGCAGCCCATGCTGTGCCTGCTGGGGCATGCCTGGGCGTGCCACCCATGCCCAGGGTCCGTGCGACGCGGCACCCCTGGCTCGCACGCTGGGCAGTAGGTCGATGGGCAGGGACGAGGGGGCTGGCTCGGGATGTGCGCCCGTGGCCTGGCTGGCACGCCCACCACTGCTGCATGCTGGGCGAGCAGCCCATGCTGTGCCTGCTGGGGCATGCCTGGGCGTGCCACCCATGCCCAGGGTCCGTGCGACGCGGCACCCCTGGCTCGCACGCTGGGCAGTAGGTCGATGGGCAGGGACGAGGGGGCTGGCTCGGGATGTGCGCCCGTGGCCTGGCTGGCACGCCTACCACTGCTGCATGCTGGGCGAGCAGCCCATGCTGTGCCTGCTGGGGCATGCCTGGGCGTGCCACCCATGCCCAGGGTCCGTGCAACGCGGCACCCCTGGCTCGCACGCTGGGCAGTCAGTTGAGGGGCAGGGACGAGGGGGCTGGCTCGCGATGGGCGCCCGCGGCATGGCTGGCACGCCCAACGCTGCCGCACGCTTGGCGAGCAGCCCATGCCAAGCCTGCTGGGGCTGCCTGGGAGTGCCACCGGTGCCCAGGGACCATGCAACACGTCCCCTCTGGCTCGCTCGCTGGGCACTACGTCGAGGAACAAGGACGTGGGGGCTGGCTCGCGATAGGCGCCCGCGGCCTGGCTGGCGCGCCCACCTCTGCCTCACGCTGGGTGAGGAGCCCATGCCGTGCCTGCTGGGGGCTGCCTGGGCGCGCCACCCATGCCCAGGGTCCGTGCGACGTGGCACCCCTTGCTCGCATGCTGGGCAGTCAGTCGAGGGGCAGGGACGAGGGGCTGGCTCGCGATGGGCGTCTGTGGCCTGGCTGGCGTGCCCAATGCTACAGCACACTGGGCGAGCAGCCCATGCCGAGCATGCTGGGGGCCGCCTGGGCGTGCCACCGATGCCCAGGGTCTGTGCGACGCGGCTCCGCTGGTTCGCACGCTGGGCAGTCAGTCGAGGGGCAGGGACGAGGGGGCTGGCTCGCGATGGGCACCCGCAGTTTTGCTGGCGCGCCCACCACTCCCGCACGCTGGGCGAGCAGCCCATGCCATGCCTGCTGGGGGCTGCCTGGGCGTGTCATCCGTGCCTTGGGTCCATGTAACGTGGCCCCCCTGGCTCGCTCGCTGCGCACTTAGTCGAGGGACAGGGATGTGTGGCCTCGCTCGCGATGGGAGCTCGCTGTTTGCTAGCGCGCCCACCGCTCCCGCACGCTGGGCGAGCAGCCCATGCCGTGCCTGCTGGGGGCTTCCTGGGCGTGTCACCCGTGCCCAGGGTTGGTGCAAAGTGGCCCCCCTGGCTCGCTCACTGCACACTTAGTCGAAGGACAGGGACGTGGGGGCTCGCTAGCGATGGGCGCTCGCTGCCTGGCTAGCGCGCCCACCGCTGCTGCACACTGGGCGAGCAGACCATGCCGTGCCTGCTGGGGGCTGCCTGGGCGAGCCACACGTGCCCAGAGTCCGTGCGACGCGGCCCTCCTGGCTCGCTAACTCAGCACTGCATTAAGGGACAGGGACGTGGGGGCTGGCTCGCGATGGGCGCTCGCGGCATGGCTGGCGCACCCACCGCTGCCGCACGCTGGGCGAGCAGCCCATGCTGTGCCTGCTGGGGGCTGCCTGGGCGTGCCACCCATGCCCAGGTTCCGTGCGACGCGGCCCCCCTGGCTCGCTCACTCAGCACTTCATTAAGGGACAGGGACGTGGGGGCTGGCTCGCGATGGGCGCCCGCGGCCTGTCTGGCGCGCCCACCGCTGCCGCACGCTGGGTGAGCAGCCCATGCCGAGCCTGCTGGGGGCTGCCTTGGCATGCCACTGGTGCCCAGGGTCCATGCGATGTGGCCCCCCTGTCTCACTTGCTCGGCACTTAATCGTGGGACAGGGACGTGGGGGCTGGCTTGCGATGGGCGCCTGCGGCCTGGCTTGCGCAACCACCGCTGACACCCATGCCGTGCCTGCTGGGGGCTGCCTGGGTGTGCCACCCATGCCCAGGGTCCGTGCGACACGGCACCCCTGGCTCGCACGCTGGGCAGTCAGTCACGGGGCTGGGACGAGGAGGCTGGCTCGCGGTAGGCGCCCGCGGCCTTGCTGGCGCTACCACCGCTGCCGCATGCTAGGCGAGCAGCCCATGCCGTGCCTGCTAGGGGCTACCTGGACATGCCACCATGCCCAGTTTCTGTGCGACGCGGCCCCCTTGGCTCGCTCGCTGGGCACTAAGTCCAGGGACAGGGACGAGGGGGCTGGCTCGCGATGGGCGCCCGCGGCCTGGCTGGCGCGCCCAACACTGCCGCACGCTGGACGAGTAGCCCATGCCGTGCCTGCTTGGGGCTGCCTGGGCATGCCACCCGTGCCCAGGGTCCATGTGATGCGGCACCCCTGCCTCCCTCTCTGGGCACTACGTCGAGAGACAGGGACGTGGGGGCTGGCTCGCGATGGGCGCCCGCGGCTTGGTTGGCGCCCCCACCGCTGCTGCACGCTAGGCGAGCAGCCCATGCCGTACCTGCTGGGGGCCGCCTGGGCGTGCCACCCGTGCCCTGTGTCTGTGCGATGTGGCCCCCTCGGCTCGCTCACTGCAGACATAGTCGAGGGACAGGGACGTGGGGGTTGGGTCACGATGGGCGCCCGCGGCCTGGCTAGCGCGCCCACCGCTGCCGCACGCTGCACGAGCAGACGATACAGTGCCTGCTGGGGGAGGCCTGAGCGTGCCACCGATGCCCAGGGTGCGTGCGACGCGGCACCCCTGGCTCGCACGCTTGGCAGTCAGTCGAGGGGCAGGGACGAGGAAGCTGGCTCGCGATGGGCGCTCGTGACCTGGCTGTTGCGCCCACCGCTGCCGCACGTTGGGCGAGAAGCTCATGTCGTGCCTTCTGGGGGCTGCCTGGGCGTGCCACCCATACCCAGGGTCCATGCGACACGGTACCCCAAGCTCGCACGCTGGGCAGTCAGTCGAGGGGTAGGGACGAGGAGGTTGGCTCGCCATGGGCCCCCGCGGCCTGGCTGGCGCGCACACTGCTGTCGCACTCTGGCGAGCAGCCAATGTCGTGCCTGCTAGGGGCTCCCTGGGCGTGCCACCCGTGCCCAGGTTCAGTGCAACGCGGCCCCCCTGGCTTGCGCGCTGGGCACTTAGTCGAGGGACAGAGACGTGGGGTCTAGCTCGCGATGGGTGCCCGCGACCTGGCTAGCGCACCGACTGCTGCCGTACGCTGGGCGAGCAGCCCGTGCCGTGCCTGCTGGGGGCTACCTGGTCGTGCCACCCGTGCCCAGAGTCTGTGCGACGCATACCCCCTGGCTCGCACGCTGGGCAGTCAGTCGAGGGGCTGGGACGAGGGGCAACCTTGGGATGGGTGCCAGCGGCCTGGCTGGCGCGCCTACCGCTGCCACACGCTGGGCGAGCAGCTCATTCTGTGCCTGCTGGGGGCTGCCTGGGCGTGCCACCCGTGCCCAGGGTCCATGCGACACGGAACCCCTCGCTTGCACACTGGGCAGTCAGTCGACGGGCAAGGACGAGGGGCCTGGCTCGCGATGGGTGCCCGCGGCTTGGCTGGCGTGCCCACCGCAGCCGCAAGCTGGGCGAGCAGCCCATGCCGTGCCTGCTGGGGGCTGCCCGAGCATGCCACATGTGCCCAGGGTCCATGTGACGCGGGCCACCTGGCGCACCATCCGCTGCCGCACACTGGGCAAGCAGCCCATGCCGTGCCTGCTGGGCGCTGCCTTGGGGTGCCACCCACGCCCAGGGTCCATATGACGCGGCCCCCCTGGCTCGCTCGCTGCACACTTAGTCGAGGGACAGGGACATGGGGGCTGGCTCGCGATGGGCGCCCGCAGCCTGGCTGGCGCACCCACCGCTGCTGTGCTCTGGGCGAGCAGCCCATGCCGTGCCTGCTGGGGGCTGCCTGGGTGTGCCACTTGTGCCCAGGGTCCGTGCGACGCGGCACCCATGGCTCGCAGGCTGGGCAGAAAGTCGAGGGGCTGGGACGAGGGGGCTGGCTCGGGATGGGCGCCCGCGGCCTGAATGGCGCGCCCACCGCTGCCGCACGCTGGGCGAGCAGCCTATGCCGTGCCTGCTGGGGGCTTCCTGGGCGTGCCACCCGTGTGCAGGGTCCATGCAACGTGGCCCCCCTGGCTCGCTCGCTGGTCACTTAGTCGAGGGACAGGGACGTGGAGGCTGGCTCATGATGAGCGCCCGCGACCTAGCTGGCGTGCCCTCCGCTACCGCTCGCTGGGCGAGAAGCCTGTACCGTGCCTGCTGGGGGCTGCCTGGGCATGCCACTTGTGCCCAGGGTCCATGCGATGTGGCCCTCCTGGTTCACTCGCTGCCCACTTAGTCGAGGGACAGGGACGTGGGGGCTGGCTTGCGATGGGCGCCCGCGGCCTGGTTGGCACGCCCACCGCTGCCGCACGCTGGGGGAGCAGCCCATGCCGTACCTGCTGGGGGCTGCCTGGGCATGCCACCTGTGTCCAGGGACTGTGCGATGCGTCCCCCCTGGCTCGCTCGCTAGGCACTTAGTCGAGGGACAGGGACGTGGGGGCTGGCTCACTATGAGTGCCCGTGGCCTGGCTGGCGCGCCCCTCCGCTGCCGCACGCTGGTCTAGCAGCCAATGCCGTGCCTACTGGGGGCTGCCTGGGCGTGCCACCTGTACCCAGGGTTCGTGCAATGTGGTCCCCCTGGCTCGCTCGCTGCGCATTTAGTCGAGGGACAGGGACGTGCGGGCTGGCTCGCGATGGGCGCCCGCGGCCTGGTTGGCGCGCCAACCACTGCCGCCCTCTGGGCGAGCAGCCTATGCCGTGCCTGCTGGGGGCTGCCTGAGCGTGCCAGCCATGCCCAGGGTGCGTGCAACGCAGCACCCCTGGCTCGCACGCTGGGCAGTCAGTCTAGGGGCAGGGACGAGGGGGCTGGCTCGTGATGGGCGCCCGCGGCCTGGCTGGCACGCCCACCTCTGCCGCACATTCGGTGAGATGCCCATGCCGTGCTGGCTGGGGGCTGCTTGGGTGTGCCACCCGTGCCCAGGGTCCATGCAACATGGAACCTCTGGCTCGCACGATGGGCAGTCAATCGAGGAGCAGGGACGAGGGGGCTGGCTCGCGATGGGCACCCGCGGCCTGGTTGGCGCGCCCACCGCTGCCGCACGCTGGGCGAGCAGCCCATGCCGTGCCTGCTGGGGGCTGCCCGGGCATGTCACATGTGCCCAGGGTCCATGCGGCGCAGCTCCCCTGGCTTGCTTGCAGGGCACTTAGTCGAGGGACAGGGATGAGGGGGCTGGCTCGCGATGGGAGCTTGTGGCCTGGCTGGTCCGCCCACCGCTGCCGTACGCTGGGTGAGCAGCCCATGCCGTGCCTACCGGGGGCTGCCTGGGCATGCCACATGTGCCCAGGGTCTGTGCATTGCGACCCCCCTGGCTGGCTCGCTTAGCACTTAGTCGAGGGACAGGGACGTGGGGGCTGGCTCGTGGCGGGCGCCCACGGCCTGGCTGGCGCGCCCACCGCTGTCGTACACTGGGCGAGCAGCCCATGCCGTGCCTACTGGGAGCTGCCTGGGCATGCCACATGTGCCCAGGTCCGTGCGATGCGGCCCCCCTGGCTCGCTCGCTGAGCACATAGTCGAGGGACAGGGACGTGGGGGCTAGCTCGCGATGGGAGCCCGCGGCCTGGCTGGCGCGCCCACCGCTGCCACAAGCTGGGCGAGCAGCCCATGCCGTGCCTTCTTGGGGCTGCCTGGACGTGCCAATCGTGCCCAGGGTCCATGCGATGCGGCCCCCCTGGCTGGCTCGCTAGGCACTTAGTCTAGGGACAGGGACGAGGGGGCTGGCTCGCGATGGGCGCCTGTGGCCTGGCTGGTGCGCCCTCCTCTGCCTCATGCTGGGCACTTGGCCCATGCCGTACTTGCTGGGGGCTTCCTGGGCATTACTCCCGTGCCCAGAGTCTGTGCGACGTGGCTCCCCTGGCTCGCTCGCTAGGCACTAAGTTGAGGGACAGGGACGAGGGGGCTGGCTCGCGATGGGCGCCTGTGGCCTTGTTGGCGCGCCCACCTCTACCGCACGCTGGGCACTTAGCCCATTCCATGCCTGCTGGGGGATGCCGTTGCATGCCTCCTGTGCCCAGGGACCATGCGGCGCGGCTCCCCTGGCTTGCTCACTGGGCACTTAGTCGAGGGACAGGGACGAGGGGGCTGGCTTGCGATGGGAGCCTGTGGCCTGGCTGGTCCGCCCACCGCTGCCGCACGCTGGGCGAGCAGCCCATGCCGTGCCTACTGGGGGCTGCCTGGGCATGCCACATGTGCCCAGGGTCTGTGCATTGCGACCCCCCTGGCTGGCTCGCTTAGCACTTAGTCGAGGGACAGGGACGTGGGGGCTGGCTCGTGGCAGGCGCCCGCGGCCTGGCTGGCGCGCCCACCGCTGTCGTACACTGGGTGAGCAGCCCATGCCGTGCCTACTGGGAGCTGCCTGGGCATGCCACATGTGCCCAGGTCCGTGCGATGCGGCCCCCCTGGCTCGCTCGCTGAGCACATAGTCGAGGGACAGGGACGTGGGGGCTGGCTCGCGATGGGAGCCCGCGGCCTGGCTGGCGCGCCCACTGCTGCCGCAGGCTGGGTGAGCAGCCCATGCTGTGCCTTCTGGGGTCTTCCTGGGCGTGCCAACCGTGCCCAGGGTCCATGCAATGCAGTCCCCTGGCTCGCTCGCTGGGCACTAAGTCGAGGGACAGGGACGAGGGGGCTGGCTCGCGATGGGCGCCTGTGGCCTTGCTGGCGCGCCCACCTCTACCGCACGCTGGGCACTTAGCCCATTCCATGCCCGCTGGGGGATGCCGTTGCATACCTTCCATGCCCAGGGTTCATGCGGCGCGGCTCCCCTGGCTTGCTCACTGGGCACTTAGTCGAGGGACGGGGACGAGGGTGCTGGCTCGCGATGGGAGCCTGAGGCCTGGCTGGTGCGCCCACCGCTGGGCATTGGCCCATACCGTTCCTACTGGGGGCTGCAAGTGTATGCCTCCCGTGCTCAGGGTCCATGCGACGCGGCTCCCCTGGCTCGCTCACTGGGCACTACGTCGAGAGACAGGGACGAGGGGGCTGGCTCACGATCGACGGCCGTGGCCTGGCTTACGTGCCCACCTCTACCGTACGCTGGGCACTTGGCCCATGCCAGGCCTACTCTGGGCTGCCGGGGCATGCCTCCCATGCCCAGGGTCTGTGCAACGCAGCTCCCCTGGCTCGCTCGCTGGGAACTTAGTCGAGCGACAGGGACCAGGTGGCTGGCTCGCGATGGGAGCCCGTGGCCAGGTTGGTGCGCCCACCGTTGCTGCATCCTGGGCACTTGGCCCTTTTCGTGCCTGCTGGGGGCTGCTTGGGCATGCCTCCCGTGCCCAGGGTCCATGTGATGCGGATCCCCTGGCTCGCTCGCTGGTCACTAAGTCAAGGGATAGGAACGAGGGGGCTGGCCCACGATGGGCGCCCGTGGCCTGGTTGGCGCGCCCACCTCTACCGCACGCTGGGCTCTTGGCCCATGCCATTCCTGTAGGGGGATGCCGTGGCATTCCTCCCGTGCCCAGGATCCATGCGGTGCGGCTCCCGTGGCTTGCTCGCTGAGCACTACGTCGAGGGACAGGGACGAGGGGGCTGGCTTGCGATGGCAGCCCGGGGCCTGGCTGGTGCGCCCATCGCTGCCGCACTCTGGGCCCTTGGCCCATACCGTACCTGCTGGGGGCTGCAGGGGCATGCCTCCCGTACCAAGGGTCCATGCGACACGGCTCCCGTGGCTCGCTCGCTGGGCACTAAGTCGAGGGACAGAGACAAGGGGGTTGGCTCGCGATGGGCGCCCGTGGCCTCGCTAGCGCGCCCACCTCTACCGCACGCTGGGCACTTGGCCCATGCCGTGCCTGCTCTGGGCTGCGGGGGCATGCCTCCCATGCCCAGAGTCCATTCAATGCGGCTCCTCGTGCTCGCTCGCTGGGCACTTAGTCGAGGGACAGGGACCAGGGGGCTGGCTCGCGATGGGGGCTTCCTGGGCATGCCTCCCATGCCCAGGATCTGTGCAACCCGGCTCCCTTGGCTCACACGCTGGGCACTTAGTCGAGGGACAGGGACGACGGGGCTGGCTCACGAAGGGCGCCCGTCGCCTGGCTGGCGCGCCCACCTCTACCGCACGCTGGGCACTTGGCCCATGTCGTGCTTGCTACGAGCTGCTGGGGCATGCCTCTCATGTCTAGGGTCCATGCGACCCGGCTCCCCCGGCTCGCTCGCTGGGCACTTATTCGAGGGACAGGGACGAGGGGCTGGCTCGCGATGGGCGCCTGTGGCCTGGCTGGCGCGCCCACCACTGCCGCACGCTGGAAACTTGGCCCATACCTTGCCTTCTGGGCGCTGCCAGGGCATGCCTCCCATGCCCAGGGTCCATGCGACACTGCTCCCCTAGCTCGCTCGCTGGGCACTAAGTCGAGGGACAGGGACGTTGGGGCTGGCTCGCCATGAGCGCCCGCGGCCTGGCTGGCGCGCCTTCCGCTGCCGCACACTGGGTGAGCAGCCCATGCCATGCCTGCTGGGGGCTGCTTGGGCATGCCAACCATACCCAGGGTCCATGCAATGTGGCTCCCCTGGCTCGCTCACTGCACACTTAGTCGAGGGACAGGGACGTTGGGGCTGGCTCGCGATGGGCGCCCGCGGCCTAGCTGGCGTGCCCACCGCTGCCACGCGCTGGGCCAGCAGCCCTTGCCGTGCCTGCTGAGGGCTTCTTGAGCATGCCACCCATGCCCAAGGTGCGTGCGATGTGGCACCCCTGGCTCGCACGCTGGGCAGTCAGTCGAGGGGCTGGGACGAGGGGGCTGGCTCACAATGGGCGCCCGCGGCCTGGCTGGCGTGCCCACCGCTGCCGCACGCTGGGCGAGAAGCCCATGCTGTGCCTGCTGGGGGCTGCATGGGCTTGCCACCCGTGCCCAGGGTCCATGCGACACGGCACCCCTGGATCACACGCTGGGCAATCAGTTGAGGGGCAGGGACGAGGGGGCTGGCTCGCAATGGGCGCCCGCAGCCTGGCTGGCGTGCCCACCGCTGCCGCACGCTGGGCGAGAAGCCCGTACCGTGCCTGCTGGGGGCTGCCTGGGCTTGCCACCCGTGCCCAGGGTCCATGCGACACGGCACCCCTGGATCGCACTCGGGGAAATCAGTTGAGGGGCAGGGACGAGGGGGCTGGCTCGCAATGGGCGCCCGCAGCCTGGCTGGCGTGCCCACCGCTGCCGCACGCTGGGCGAGAAGCCCATGCCGTGCCTGCTGGGGGCTGCCTAGGCGTGCCACCTGTGCCCAGGGTCCATGCGACACGGCACCCCTGGATCGCACGTTGGGCAGTCAGTCGAGGGGCAGGGACGAGGGGGCTGGCTCGCGATGGGCGGTCGCGGCCTTGCTGGCACGCCTACCGCTGCCGCACACTGGGCGAGCAGCCCATGCCGTGCCTGCTGGGGGATACCCGGGCATGCCACATGTGCCCAGGTTCTGTGCGACACGGCCCCCCTGGCTCGCTCGCTGAGCACTTAGTCGAGGGACAGGGACGTGGGTGCTGGCTCGCGATGGGCGCACGCGGCCTGGCTAGCGCCCCCACCGCTGTTGTACACTGGGTGAGCAGCCCATGCCATGCCTACTGGGGGCTGCCTGGGCATGCCACATGTGCCCAGGTCCGTGCGATGTGGCCCCCCTGGCTCGCTCGCTGAGCACATAGTCGAGGGACAGGGACGTGGGGGCTAGCTCGCGATGGGAGCCCGCGGCCTGGCTGGCGCGCCCACCGCTGCCACAAGCTGGGCGAGCAGCCCATGCCGTGCCTTCTTGGGGCTGCCTGGACGTGCCAATCATGCCCAAGGTCCATGCGATGCGGCCCCCCTGGCTCGCTCGCTGGG